>PVKE010003043.1:0-75902 GCA_004027555.1 Craseonycteris thonglongyai | reverse complement strand
ATTACTATACTGTACTAATGTGTATTGTAATTTGTTTCATATTTTTTGTGCTTCAAAAACTGAAAAAAAAGGTCAGAACAGATTAACCGGATTTACATTGAACCCTATGGGAAACTGTGCCTCGGTTCACGACCAATTCGGTTCGCGACCAGAGTCAGTTCACGAATTAAGTTCGTGAACCGAGGTACCACTGTACTTGTGAGGAAGTCAGGGAGGGAATGGGGCACATCAGAACACCGGCCCACCAGCAGGCTGATAAAGGTGGGTGGCTGCCAGAAGGGTACCCTGGCTAGAAGCCAGCCCTCTCCAGGGTTCCCTGAGCTAGCACCCCCAGATAAGCATGGCTGTGCTCAAGCTCCATGACAGCTGGGGCCCAGGAGATAAAGGCCCAGCATCCCCAGGAGAGGTGGTGACTCTGGGCCGTGTATGGATGGTCCATTCTGTCACAGGCCAGAGCCGGAGGCCTTCTTTAGGTCTGTGTCTGTCCCCATCCGCATCCTACTGCTGTATCACAACCCACTGAGCTGTTGGCAGGGGCGTCCAGCTCAACCTCAGCAAAGGAGCCGGGGTCCCAGGGCTGCACTGGAGGCCTGCCCCGCCGGCTCCTGCAAAGTCACCAAGTCTGCCAACGGGCTCCACCTGTACCCCCATCCTCATGTTGGGCATGCCTCAAGGGCAGGAAATGCTACCCTGTGAAGGAAGAAAGATCCCTCGGCCAGGCCTCCTGCTCTTACCTCCTGTCCTTGGGGGACACCTGGCTATAGTTAGAGCCCAGCATGAGCTCCAACTCCAGTGCCAGCCCGAACTGGGTGATGGTTCAGTCCTCATCTGTAGATCGCAAGGGCAACACATCCTCAAAGGGCCACAAAGGCAGAGGACACTGGCTAGGCACAAGCTTGATGATGCACTATGACTCCCCACCTTGATCTGTTATTTCTCAGGACCCCCACAGAGTAGCTAGTGTCTCTGGGACCCTCCCCAACCCTGAGCATGGGGGTCACCACCCACCGGTGTGAGTTGAGACACTATCTCTCTGCTTCCCCATCTGGGTGGAGCCCCCATGATGCCCACTTCACAATGGCATGGGGGTACATACGAGGGTGCTCTGAGCAGGGAGGGGCATTCACGGATAACACACACCCATGTCACCAGCGGTCTCTGACCTTGGCAGCTACCTCGGGGAGGGGTTATCTGAGCAGCACCTAAAGGCCCCTCCCCAGCCTGACCCAACCATCTCAGTCTCCAGGCCTCTTCATCATCCACCTCCTGGTAATTCTTCCCAGGGCCAGGGCTGTCCACTGCCGAGGTTCTGCCCCCAGACCAGATTTCTCCAATGACCTCAGCTATTTTCTGCTACTTTTACAGCCTCATGCCCATTGCAGTGCTGGCTCATTTGACTGTCTGGCCCACAAAGGAGGGCTTGAAATGCAAGGGGAGTCTATTTTCATTTAAAAACACCAAACACGGGAAGCTGGGATGGCTCAGCAGGTTAAGCGCTCACTTTGAAGCCCTGGGGACTGAGGATCGAATCCTGGCCCCAGCCCTTGCAGACCCATGTGCTGGGCTGGGGTGTTCCCCCAGTTCAGTTCTTGCTGGGGCCTATGTTGGAGCCCCCAGTGCAGTTCCTGCCCTGCGCAGCCCCATGCCCACCTGTGAAGTGAAACTATATGGAAAACTAATGCTGTCAACTATGGAGACTGCTCTGGGCCCTCCCCCTTCTCTGTCTCTCTCTGTCTCTCTGTCTGTCAAAATCAATAAAATAAATCTTTAAAAACAAAACAAAACACCACACACACACGCCATCACAAAAATATAGACCAAAATCCACTTCCCTCCCCAGCTGATGGGATTTATCAGGCCCTGTAAGTGACCAGGGCTCTGCCTGCTTCCTCAGCATTTTGCAGATGTGGATAATGAAACCAGCAGCGATTGGGCAACAAGAGCCATGTATGAGCATCGGCTATATACTCAGACTCATTCCATCATTGAGTGCTCTCAGCACACCTGGGGGTGGTCGGCTGACTCTAAACCCCTCAATCCCACTATTGACTCAAGGTCAAACACTTCAGAGGGAGGTGGTGACAAACCCAACAGAACCATCCAGAACTGCAGTACCTGGGTACTGGCTGGCCTCAATGAAGTGAGTCTCCAGGCAGCTACAACATTGGACCCCACCCATCCCTGGGCTGAGGCCCTGAGGGACCATCCCCCAAAGTTGGAAGGAAAGGGAAGGGGGTAGAGGCAGATAACAACTGGATTCCAGGCAAGGCCCAAGGTTAGGAGCTGGGAGAGCCTAGAACCTCACTACTGAGTCCTAACAAGAAGCTGCAGCTGGTAGGCTCCTCAAACAAATCTCTTTGAAAAAGAAGGTACTTTGTGTATGCAGTTTTAGGGTCCTCAATAAAAAGGGCCAATTCTTGGGACAAAGACACTCTGAAGCCTATGAGCAATGCTGCCTCACACAGGTGGGGTCTGGCTGTTGGAAACTGGCCAGAAGGGGCAGAGTTTCCAGATATATGAATGAGCATCATTTGACCCAGAGCTCTGCCGCAGGCCCAGAGATGGACAGGATGTGGCTGGAAGGCTACTCCAGTTCCAGGTGGGACCCGTCTCCCTTGGAGCAAAGGGAAGTGCTCCACTTCAGGAGGCTTCCACCATGGGAGAGGCAAGGCCCATGGGGATGCTGATCTTCAACCTCCTCTACCATGCTTGACTCACTGATTTCTGCAAAAAGAAATTATAGTAGACTCTCCATTAACCGGAACTCAAGCAACCAGCACTCTCAAGCAACTTACATTTATTGGGCATCTACCAATCCCATGAGTGCTGGTTAACTGACAGTCTATTGTACTAATTACCCAGTATCCCATTTTTAAATTCCCTGTGACCAGCCCTGGAACATTTCTACATTTTTCCTACTTTTATCCTGAGCTGGGTTACCCCCGACTACAGAGTTCACCACAGCACAGGGTGCAGGTGTAAGCCAGTGTCTGAAAAGGGAATGACACATTCATTTCAAAACATGCCAGAAAAGAGGCAGATTTGGTCAACTCTGAAATCTGCTGATACCCTGAGTCCTGGGGTACGCAGGAAACCTCGCAAATAGTAACTTCTCTTTACTGGGATCTTCAGAAGTAAGAGTCCTAGAGAACAGGAAAGTTCCCAGCAGACCTCTTAACCCTTTCGATGCGCTGGTATTTTATTGCCCTACGCGAAGCAGTTTCAGGGAGGTGGTGGAGTTTTGTGCCTTGTAACCTGATCCGCTGCCGATGATGATTCACAGCTTTTGCAGTCAAAACAATGTCAGAAAATGCCCTGTACACTTCTGCTTCTTTTCACATGCAGTGAGATGAATTGAGCAGTTTCACCACCTTCTAGAATTATAAGCACTCCCGGCGCACTCGAAAGTCTCCATTTAGCACACGCAACTTCCGCAAAGGAAACTCTGTAACATCAACGCCAAATGCCCAGTAGAAAAGTACAATATTTCGCAAAAAATTATGATTTTTCTTTATATAAAAATACTAGAGAAATATAAAATAAAGGTTGAATAAATGAAAATGTAATTTCAAAACCCTTACTGTATGTGTTATTTCTTCGCAACATAAATCAAACACCAAAAAATTTTCACTTATGACATTTGTATACAGCATATATATATCGAAAAAAATTAAAGGTGAGCGTGGCTCCATAAGTGAGTAAAATACAAGTGTTTTATCATAAACTGCATTGCCACACACACCTATACTACAATAAAATATGTGGAGAGGCAAAAAAAATGAACAAAAACCAAGACGAGACATGCTCGTCATACGCATAGCAGCAATAGTAACTCATGACGAGACATTGTCACACGCAGCAAAAGGGTTAAACCTAAGAATAGCTAGGACTGACAGGAAGAAGGCATGCCCCTGGCTCTGAAATCCTCTGAGTTCTGCCATGCTGTGTGACCTTGGGCAGGTTACTCAGCATGTCTGAGCCTATTTCCTCATCCACTAAATAAGAATACTGCTGCCTGCTCTGTGGCTGACTTATGCAAACATGGCAACTGGCACCCCATCAAGAATTAGTATTAATCTGATGGGTCTCTGCTGAGCATGAAGGTCTAAGAACAGATGAGGCTGTGTGTGCAGGGAACCCCGTGGTTAAGAGTCACCATCGCTGGCTAAACACAGAGACACATGCGTACATCTGTGGCCTGGAAACCTCCACCCCTACTCCACCCCACCTCTCTGTTCCTCCAGCAGTTATGCTAATAAAAAACAAAAAGGAGAGAAAACCTTCAGCCGCTGTGCCTGAGGGGTGAGAGGACATATGCAGCATAAAACCCAACCCTCTCACTTCGTAATTGGGCTACATGGAACTCAAGAGAAGCTGTCCAACTTGCTGAAAGTCACACAGCAGTAGCCAGGAGAGTAGAGCCACTCCCGTGCTGTGGCCACTCACCCTGGGTCTTCAACCCTGGCTGCCCCTGAGAAGCTCCACCCCGGCTCCCTGACCTGCACTGCACTTCCCCCTTGCTAGGTCTGGGAAGACATCAGTCCTATGCAGGTAATTCCAAGATGCAGCCAGGGCTGAGACCCACAAATGAAGGCAAACCCTCTAGGGCCTCACCTACCGTGAGCATACCTGAGATGCAAGTCTGCTGCGTACCCTTGAAGGGACGGGGAGGAGTGTGGGGCGACACTTTCCCCCATGTCTAAACCAGGCTGTCATTTCAGAATGGGGCCTTAGACAGGTGTCTGCTGCTTTCTGGGCTAAGGGTTTCCCGTGCAGGACTTGCAGGGGGCAGGTCCATGAGTGCCTGTCCCAAACACCCTGAGCTGGCAGGCCAGGGCCCCTCAGCTCCCTGCCTGCATGCCCCAGTAAGCACAGGGCCTGAGCCAAGCTATAGAACGTGTGTGGTCACGCATGCCTCCCCACTACTGGGTGAGGCCACCTCAGGACAGGCCTGGTCCCCAGTCTGCACCATAGCTCCATTACGGGTCTGAGAGTGCTGGACTTCACAGAGCCCTGCCCTCCAGGAAAACACTGAAGGCTGAGAGCTAGGTCTGGAATGGACTCACTGCAGAGAAGCCCCTCCCTGTATGACCAGAAGACACACATGACAGCCCTGTTTACCTGTAACCAGGCTGGACACAGACCCTCCCATTCCCTCTGTGCCTCAGCAGGGATGAGCTGAACCACTCATCCCCACCAATTAATCCATCAGAACAAAATGCTCATTAACCAAACTTGGTCCAGCTTCTCTCCTTCCCCAGACCCTTGAACTTGGCCCCCTTAGTCCAAGCAGACAGCCCCTCCTAGAATAGGGTGACCAGGTGTCCCACTTTTGGCGGGACAGTCCTGATTTTTAACAATTTGTCCCGCGTCCCATGACATTTTAAAAAAGTCCCGATTTTTGGAAAGAATGCACGGCAAGCTAGGGAACAGCGGGAGATGGACCAAATTTTTAATCAAGAACCCCCTCCCCCCTGGTCAATGGTGTCCCGCTTTACCAATGTTAAAATCTGGTCACCTTATCCTAGAACAGACCAGTGTCATGGGGGTAAAAATGTTCTCTGCCCACAGCCCTCCTGGCTATCCTTACCCCATACTCACCTCTAGTCCTTTTCCTCATCTCTGAAGGGAAAACCCTCCCCCAGACCCATAACACACAGGTGTTATGCCCTACCAGAGGTGACTGCAGCCAGACCCCACTTTCTCCCACCACTGTGCTTGGCATACCTGCAGTCTCCTCTTAGCACCTGGAGGGACTGTAGCTCCTGGTCCCCCAGGGTGTCCACGGCTCCCCTTGCCAGGCATACCTGCTCTGTTGTTTGGTTCCTGGACAGTCTCTTCAACACCAGACCCCTGTCAGGATGGAATAGCCCACTCACACACCCCTCTGCAGGCACAACTCACCCACCCCTGCCCTGCTCCAGCCTCTGAAAAACCGGCCTAGAGAGCCAAGAACCTAGACCATGTCCCATGGGCGCTTGAGGAACAGAGCCAGGGCCCCGCTCAGGCCTTTGGCAGCGGCCCTGGCCTTCCCGCTGATAAGGCTACCAGGGCCCCGCCAGGAGAGAACCAGGTAAAGACATGTGTGCGTGCTGAGGGCTGCATCCTGTGCCGGTCTTGGGCAACGCACACAGACAAGGACAGAGTGCTGGGCTGGCCACGGGGTCACAGTGGGCCACGGGGCTTACGTCTACAGGCAGTGGCCTGGGTTCTATATTGGCTATCCTTTGAGCAACTCACAGGCGATCAGATCTCAGCAGCAACAGATGTCAGCCAGCAATCAAGGTCAGAGTGACTCAGAGTACAGATCGGGTTGCGTGTATCATGCTCCAAAAGCCGGGGAAGTCAGGGCTAAGTCTTCACATAGAGGGCAAAACCACTGGGGGGAAGGTTGACATGGCCCTAAGAAATGCCCTGCCAGGGGTAGCCCACTCTCCTGAGTATCCTGCTGAGATAGGAAAGATCTGGTGCGGGGGTGGGGGTGGGTCTTCCTTTCCGTGATGTACATGGGACACCAGCCCTCACAGCCAAGAAGCTGCTAGACTGGGCAACAGTCCTGTTGATGGGACAGGACGGGACATAGCACAGGGCTGGGAACAGGTGCACTCTGGGCAACTCCCCTGGCCACAGTCCAAAGGCCCGGGAAGCTGACACCAACTGGGGGTGTAGAATCACACGGCACCCCTGGTGCCCTGCACATGCTGTGAGTCACGGAAGGAGAGGACAGAAACTGGGGACCAGTGTGGCCACCAGACAGGGCCTGTGGCCGCTGGGCAGCTGGAGCCCATGGGGTGACTATCAGCTCACCCTGACCTGGGAGCTTGTTTGGAATGTGATTTTGATAAAAAGATGAAAGTCATATAAAGAGTCTGGCACCCCACAGTGAGGGGGAGGATCCGGGGCATGGATGAACCTCAGATCCACATGTGTCCTCATCCCAGCCAGCCAGAAGCCTGGACAAGGCATCTGACACCATGCCAGATCCCTTGGCACCTGCCACCCTCACCACAGATGTGGCTATTATGTGCCCACACATGGCTGATGAAAAAAGGGTGTTGAGGAGGGTGCACTGTCTGTGCTCACAGCCCACCTCTGCCTCAGTTTCCCCAGCCATAAAATGGAAATGACAATATTGATCTCACAGGCTGGGATGCACAGCATGTGGGAAGAGGGGAATCCAAGGGCACCAGGCTAGGAAATGTCAGATCCGTTTCTGCCATGATGGGGGCACCTCTTTCAGGGGATGGGGTGGCTTCCAACCGGGTCCAGGGCCTGACAGAGCCTGAGTGGCCCACAACCACACAAGTTGGAGTGAATGCGCCTGATACACATTTCTAGGCAGAGCCTGCACATTCCATGGGATTATCCAAGGAAGCCCAGACCCAGGGTCAAAAGGTTAGAAATGCCCACCAGCATCTCCCACCTCCTTGGGGGTCACATGCTTCTGTGAAGGACCTAGTAGGCCTCAGCCCCCATCCTGTGACTTGACCTGACTCACTCCAGAGGACGGAGCACTTTCATGTCTAGCAAGCAAGTTGGATTTTGTCTGCACTGAGTTCATGGCTTGCAGTTCTGGGGTCACCAGCTCCTTAGAAGCACTCAGAAAAGCCTTTACTTCACACATCAAGGGGCTCAGCCCTGGTGGCTGGCAGGTGGCCAGTCACCGTGAACTAGGTGGGTGCTGTTACACAGGCCTCACTGTGACTGGCCTGGTTGGAGTCTCAGGAACACCATGGTGGACACGTTGTGTCATATCCCACAACTCCAGGATCACCGCCTAGCCCTGATGAAGACGGGCCAGGTGGCTAGAAGAATGGAGGATGGGGGTGGCTGCCATGGTCTCTCCTTCCAGCTCTGGTCATCACTCCAACTGATCAACTTACCTGCAAGTCAGCTGGCCATGGCTCAACCCACACACACACACACTAACCCCATACCTCGTCTATGCCCTCAGGAGGAGCTGACAGCAAGCTGGCATTTCTCTCCCTATGCCCACAATGCCCCTGAGGCTGACAGGGCTGACGTGCGTGCTGTGGGCATCTCATCAGCTCAGACCCCAATAGGAAATGCCGGCATGCATCTCTGGCTTTTTCCCTCCATTCCACCCACTCTCTCCTTCCTTCTTTTTTCTAAACTAGAAAAGAGCAAGTTCTAGGGCAGCTTGAGATGTTACAGGTAAACACCTAAGAGGGCAATGTGGAGAATAAGTCACAGCCACTGTGTGACTAGGTCTCTGTGTGTCATCATTAAATACACCACGGCCTAGAGTGCTCACAAATACCCAGGCAGGGCTGTGACGAATCCCCATTTCATACATGAGGGCTTTCCGGAAAAAATCTAGCCATTGTCAATATAATAAGAACAGTTACTTGGCTGGATACTTTCTAGACAGCCCTCGTATGTGTAAACTGAGGTTTGGAGGTCCCCCTGAATTTCACGAAACATAACCCAGGTCTGTCCATGTGTACAGTGTAGGCTCTTTACCTGATACCAGGTAGAAAATATCTCAGTCATGGGTCCCCAGAAGGTCAACAGTTGAGGAGTCCTCACTCTGGCCCCATGTGGATTTGCCCAAGTAAGGGTCATGATGGGGGATTTATTTGCTCAAGTCTAGGAGAGCCTCAGTCCACCTCGTTTGTCTCCATAAGAAAGGAGAAAGTGTTCTCTAGACCTCCCAAGGGGCCACCACGCAGGAAAGGGACCTAGTGCTCCAGCATCCCATTCTTGGCCACCAGCAGACTACCCTAAGTGTTGCAAGTAACTAGCAGGCTCAAATGTCGGGGCTGTCTCAGCAGGCATGGTCCTACCCTCCATCAAACTAAGAAAGAAAGAGAGGAGGGCAGACGACCAGTGGTCTGCAG
Source organism: Craseonycteris thonglongyai (assembly GCA_004027555.1). Lineage (NCBI taxonomy): Eukaryota > Metazoa > Chordata > Mammalia > Chiroptera > Craseonycteridae > Craseonycteris > Craseonycteris thonglongyai. Next base: position 67,041 of record PVKE010003043.1, on the reverse strand, counting down.
CCATTTTCCTGACACCTACACATCCTGGGCAGGAATGAGCATGTCTCAGACAGACTCCAGGTCTTTTCCACAATTCAGCAGAGGAAGAAGTGGGCCAGTTCAGACCACTTCTGAGAGCTTCTTCCTTGAGAGAGAGGATCAATTAGGCCACAGCTGTGTTTCTGAACCATAGCATAGCTGCTCCCCCATATGGAACCCTACCCCAGGCCTGTACCTCCCGGCCTGGGCCACTCCAGAACCATTGTCCCATGGAGGAGGATAAACTGCCCACGGTAAACCCAGCCAGTGAGAATTCAACTCCAGCCTGAGTGATTTCTGCTGCAGGCAAAACACCCACACTCACCTGGATTTCAAGCAAAATGCTAAGAAGTTTTCATTAAGTCATAACCCATGCAAAACCTAGTCTCAGACCAAATTCTACATGGCCACGGGGAAAGGTATGGAGCTAGTGTTTCACCTTTCTAACTCATTGAAAAGGTGAAAACACCAGAGCCACTATGAAAGGGCCCACCTCATCACTGCTGTGTCTGACCTACAAGAAAAGGAATTTTGCTCCACTGATATTGTCCCCAGGATCAGGCTAAGCACCAAAGCAAACCTGTTTCACAACACCATTTTCTCACAAGCAGAAAGAAATCTGTGGACCATGCCTAGGGGACTGAAAGGATCAACCCGCAGAATGAGACCTGTGCTCCAGAACCCATGTGACACACTGCTGGAAAAAGCATCCTCCGGGCCCTTTCTCAAAGCACGGGCACAGGCTGCTCCCGGCCTGCAAGCCATCCTGGGGCACACACCTGGCAGCACAAACAATCTCGGGAAGAAAGTGGTGCACAGAACTTTCTCATCTTCAGGAGAAATGCTAGAACCCAGCTGTTGTGCGATAATTAAAGAACGCTCGGGACCTTTCGGTGGAGTTTCACTGCCTCCTCAGAAGCCTCCTAGTAGGGCAGGCGCCCTTCTTGGAAAACCATAACCCTTCTCAGTGCTAAGTAAGAGCAGCCACGCCAATCCAGTCAGCTGAGGTCTGTCAGCCTGGGACAAGCCCATGCCCCTCTAGACTAGTGTTCTCTCTTGCACACGGCGCATCTCTCTGTATTACTAAAAATGTTCTTTCTGTCAGAAAAACCCACACACATACACACCTGTTATCATATTCACATGGGTGATTCAGGGAAAAACAGCTACGAAAGCTGATCAACACATGGAAAACCTCACCTTCACTCCTATGGAAAGAGTGCTACTGGCATGACCATCCCCGCTGGGCTCACAATGCTGCAAGTGACCCGCAGTGCTGGTCATATCCACTGCAGCTCGTTACCTCCTTAAACCCAAAATTAAAAAAAATAAGGGATCCATTTTTAAAGACTAGAAAGGTGGCTCTTTAAAGATATTACTTACTTCATTACATACTGGGCTTCACCATTATATCATAACCTAGTAATGATGAAAATTGGACAAGTGAAATTCTCCTAATGACAAGGATGCCAGGATAGTTCAGCATGCTGAGTGCTTGCCTAGCAACCATGAGGTCCGGGGGCCCCCAGTCCAGGTTGTGCAAGTCCATACGCTGAACTGTAGTGCAACCAGCAAAGGTTCTCGCCTCCCATGCAGGAGGCCCCCTGTTCAGTTTCTGCCCCACATGGCCCCACATCCACCTGAGTGGAATGAAACGGTGTCACAGCTAATGATGTACAACTATGGAGACTGCTCTGGGCCCTCCCCCCTTCTCTCTTTCTCACCCTCTCGCAAACAATAAATCTTTTTTTTTTTAAGATTTAATTTAGGGGAAGCCGGGATGGCTCAGTGGGTTAAGCGCTCACTTTGCAGCACCAGGGATCAAATCCTGGCCCCGGCCCGTGCGGAACCATATGCTGAACTGGGACCTCCCCCAGTTCAGTTCTCTCTCTGTCTCTATCTCTGTCTCTGTATCTCTCTCTCTCTGTCAAAAATAAGTAATAAATAATGTACTAAAAAAAAGATTTAATTTATTGTTTTGATAAGAGAGATAAACAGTGATAAGAGGGAAGGCCCAGAGCAGTCTCCACAGCTACATGTCACTAGTTTTCAAGATAGTTTCATTCCACACAGGTGAGCGTGGGGCTGCACAGGGCAGGAACTAGAGCAGGGCCTCCCACATGGGAAGCACACCCCAGTTCAGCACATGCGTCCACACAGGCCGGGGCTGGGACTCGATCCTTGGACTCCGGCGCTGCAAGTTGAGCATTCAACCCACTGAGCCATCCTGACATCCCCTAAAATAAATCTTAAAAACATTTCTTTTCTAATGACAAAACAACCTATCAGTCAACCTGCCTTCAGAGGGGCTTTTCCTTCCCCAGCCCAACACATTATCCCATTATACCCTCATCTCAAAGCTCTCCAGAAGCCACAGGTTTTCCTACTCTCAAGCATATCCACTATTGCTATGACTATTCCTAGAATTAGACCAAAGTTTTTTTAAGCTGAGATCCACACCCCTGAGACCTCCCAACAGACAAATACTGTCCCTTCACCAGGCATGACTCAGAGTCTTAGGAAAGTGTGTGATCTCAGGCAGCCAAACAGAATTCTGTCTGGAGTTCTGCCTTTTGGATATGCCACTTTTCAGAGTGTGCCTCGAATTCTGAAATACCTGCCCTCACGACATAGTGAGGCTGATGCAAGAAATTTAGTCCACAAGCCAATAGCACCAGCAGACATGGCCATGGGGAAGCCACTCCAAGTAACTGCACAGTCCCCTCATGGGTAGGATCTGAAACCATGATGCACCCTGCTAGCTCCAGACTTATTTGCATGAGTGAGATTCAGGCAAATCCTCAAATCAGGTAGCAGCTCTGAAGGCAGGGCACTTCCATCTTGAAACCTCCCTAAAGTTAGGGTGACCAGACGTCCCGCTTTTGGCGGGACAGTCCCAATTTTCAACAATTTGTCCCGCGTCCCGCGGCATTTTTAAAAAGTCCCGATTTTTGGAAAGAATGCACAACAAGCTAGGGAACAGCGGGAGATGACCAAATTTTTAATCAAGAACCCCCTCCCCACCGGTCAATGGTGTCCCGCTTTACCAATGTTAAAATCTGGTCACCTTACCTAAAGTTGGACCAAGAAAGTAGGTGGGAAAACGGCCAACAGCTGGAAAAAAAGAAAATCCCACGCATTTGATACAAAGGATTTTTTTCTGAAATCCCACGAGAAAAATTTGCAAAGCAGCAATTCTCTCTGGCCTGGTTCACTCGTAGATGAAGAACATCCCAGGATCGTGTCCACCAACATACCAGGACCGTGACCACCACCATACCAGGATCATGTCTACCAACATACTAATACCATAGTGTGGTAAAGAGATTATTCCATGATGAGGATTGTGGCCTGACCGCTGCTGGACCTCTGTGCTAGATCCAGCTAGACTCGGGCCAGAACAGAGACGCTGTCCCTCAAATCCCCTCAGACACGATCCTCCCTATGCCCCAGACACCTCCCCCATGCCCCAGACATGCTGGCTCCTAGAACAGGCCTTGCCCTGCCCTGGGCAAGTAGGTAAGGTGTTTTCCCCTTATCTGGAGTGGGTCACACCCCACTACACCTTTCCATCCTGTTCTGTTCTATATAGTCCTTTAGTGCCTGCTACGTGGCACAGAGGATTTCCAAGCTATTTTGCCGCTGCCAGAAGCATCTTGCATGTAAGTTCCCTTAATTAAACTCTTGATATACCGGTAATGAGGTAGTTGTTAGCCTTTTTCTTTGGTCTCTGGACCCTGGGGAATTTTATGTAACATGGATCCACCAACATACTAGACCGTGCCCACCAACCTAACACATGCCCACCAACATTAGGACTATGGCCAGTGGATATTTTGTCAGCACAACTTGGGACCCCAAAACCCATCCCAACACATACAAATTTAATCTGCAGTTGTATCACTATATTTTTTGTATGAGTCAGCCTCTGCTAATTTCTCTAAGTTGCTCTGAAGAGCTTAAATGAAATTTTAACTACCATTTCTGTCTCCATAACAGCACTGGGGAGCTCAAACAGGAAATCCGATTTTTCAGACACTACACGTGGCTGGCAAAGGGCAGGAGGTATTACTCAGCTCCAGCGGATCTGAACAGACCAGGCGGGGAGGTCGGACGTCCGCCTGAGGCTCGAGGCTGGGACCCTGTCATGTCCACGGAGGAATTCCCAAGGTGATGTGTAAACGAATGAATGAGACCCACGTGGGTTCTGGGACTACTGACCTTTGCCTAGAACTGCGGGGATGCCCGGGGGATGCTGGAGGCCCTGAGATGGCCCAGGGCTGCGGGGATGGCCGGGACATGCGGGTCGGCGCGGCTCGCCCTCCCCCCTCAGGCCGGGTCCCGCGCGGTTACTCACGCACGCAGAGGCAGGCCACGAGCTTGGCGGCCTCCTCGGGCACCGGGCAGGTGGGGAAGAGCGGCTTGAGCAGGTAGGTGGCGAAGACGAGCGCTACGATGTACTGCGAGGAGGGCCGGATGATGAGCAGCTCGATCCAGAGCTTGAGGAAGGCGGGCAGCGAGCCGTAGACCTCGAGCATGTAGGCATAGTCGCCGCCCGACTTGGAGATGGTAGTCCCTAGCTCCGCATAGCAGAGCGCGCCCACGATAGAGAACACGCCACACACGGCCCACACCACGAGCGCCAGCCCCGGGGAGCCCGCTTCCTTCAGCACGCCCGTGGGCGTCACGAAGATGCCTGAGCCGATGATGGTGCCCACGATGATGGCCACGCCGTTGAGCAGTGTGATGTTGCGCTGTAGGGTCACACCCTCGTCCCCCTCGCCCTCCGCGCCCCGCGCGGCCAGCATCTGCTCCCGCGCCTGCTGCTCCTCCTCCTTGGCAGCCGCCGGGACAGCCGACGCGCGCCGCTTCGGGCCCGGGCCCGCGCCCGCCATGCTGCCGCGCCGCTGGTCAGACCCGACACGGGGTGCGCGCCACCGATCCGAGAGGACTTCTCCCGCGGCTCACCGCCGCTTTTCTAAGCGGCCGCTCGGCCACGCCCCTCCGCCCGCCGCCTGGCCCCGCCCCGCCGCCTGGCCCCGCCCCCAAGCCCGGCCCTCTAGGCCCAGCTTCGGCCTGGTCTCTCCTCCCGCTTAGGGCCGGCTTTTACCTGCTGCCACTAGGCCCCGCCCAGTTCGCCCGTCGGCCCCGCCCAGCCCGCCCACTAGGCTCCGCCCCCCAGCGTGGGACCTCCGCGCACGTGCAGCCCGCTGACCACTTTCCACTTAACCTGGAGAACCCTCCGGCCCTTGGGTCCTCCCCGTCCCCCGCGTCGCCCCAGCCCTACGCCCGCGGTGGCCCCGAGCGCATACCCGGGGACCCCGCCGCCCGTGTCGCGACGCAGGCTGGGAGCAGACGGCGTAACAGCTGGCCTGGGCCCACAGCGTAGAAAGGGTGGAATTTGGGGTGACTTCGGGGCTCAGAGAAGACATGCCTGCCCCCTAGAGGTCGCAGGCTTCCATCACCAATGGGCTGAGGTGATAGGTTCCCCCACAGCCTGCTCATCCGGGTAGCTGGGAGGTATGAAGAGATGCAAAACAGGCCCTCCTTGGGGCAGCTCAAGGTCCAGCTGGGGACTGGGGTCCTGAATTACAGGGCTGAATGAGCCAGATCTCAGAGAAGGGAAAGCGCTTTAGCCACATTCTGAGCTCATTTCTGGGCTCAAAAATTCCCATTTCATGCCAAAGGAAATCTCCTTGCCAAAGAGCAGCGTTCAAGGGCACACAGCTTTGAGAAGCAATGACATGCAAGGGCCTTGGGAAACTAGGAATTTGCATAAACTCAGTTAAATTGACAAAATGGTAGATTCTCTCAGGAAGAGCAACCCACCCCCAAATCTAGTTTGGGAATTCAGAGGTGGGCTGCAGGTGAAGGGGCTTTAGTCTATTATTCTTGAAGAAAGTAAGAGGTACCTTAGATAAGAAGGGTGGCCAGATAGCTAGAACTAGTGGTCAGAAGTCAGAGAGGGAGATCAGGATGACCATCACTGCAGGCCTGGAAGCAAGAAAAAATCCAAAATACTTTGTTGATTAAACTGACATGTGAACAGGAAAGGAGGCTTAAGAGTTCCATCTCAAGGAGTTTGACCAAGGCATTGTCATTCTGAATCTTCTGCACCCCCAATAGAACCCCCCTCTCTCAGCATGCCAGCCATTCTTCTGCACTGCTAGACCCAATTGAAATATTGGCAGCCAGAAAGTCATCCAACATAAGTCTTACCTTGCAACATGTCTAAATTGATGGCTTGGGGTAATAAAAAACAATCTCTCACTCATACTATTTCAGAGGGGTTCTGCTTGGCAGGAGACTGGACTCTGGACTGCAATGGACAAGCAAAACTTACAGGGCCCTTATTGGGTACCAGGGGCTGTGCTGAGCCCTCAGAGTGCAAATTCTTTTTCTTTTAAGATTTTATTTATTTATTTTATTTCAATGTTAGAGAGTGAGAAAGAGAAAAGGGGGGAGGACCCAGAGCAGTGTCCATAGTTGTACATCATTAGTTACGACATAGTTTCATTCCACACAGGTGGATGTGGTGCTGCATGGGGTAGGAACGAAAATGGGGGCCTCCCGCATGGAAGGCAAGAACCTTCGCTGCTGAGCCATCCGGGCAGTTACCAGTTGCGTCGCAGTTCAGCATATGGGTTTGCACAGGCCGGGACCAGGAATCAAACCCCAGACTTTGTGATTGTGAGGCAAGTGCTCAACCACTGAGCTATGCCCAGCATCCCCAATATAACTTTGATAGTAAGTGAGCTAGAACTGCAAGTATGTGTACTTTTAGTCATTCTCCCACCCTTCTTCCTGTGCTTTATTCATCTCTAGACTGTTAAGTTTCTTTCATTCATAGCAGTTAAGACTCAACAGATTTTGGTTTTATAAGGAAGCGAATCATTTGCCGAAACTCTAAGGTAAGGTCCCAAGTACTTCTACCTGGATTCACGCAACAGAACGTGTGTCCCCTATATTGGCCACTACACAGGGGTTCAGGCACATGACAGTAAATGCCACCTCCAGCAACAGAGAGAAGTTATCAATAATCACACGTGGAAGTATAAAATTACAGTCATGATAAGCCAAGGGTTCTACAAAGGCCCAGAGAGCATGTCAGAAAAAAACAGATCAGTCCAAGTCTGCTTTCCAGCAGTGGGAATTAACAAGGGAGGTGCATGTGGAATGTAGGTGCCTCCTATGTGGGGCTCTAAGGGAAACTGCAAGCGACCTGAATAGCTGGAAGGGTGACAAAATTCCAAAGAGTGTTTCCAAGGTCCCATGGGATCCCATGATCCCACTGTTTTGCCACCACCGTCCACTAATTTTCATATAATGTCCTGAAATAGATTGTTTCCTGCAAATTTGCTTTGGTATGTATGTACCCGACATCCCTGAAGCAAATCAAGTCCTGAGACTCCTGCCCTGCAATCCCAGACTCTAAAAATCTTAGCAAAGAGTGCCATCTACTGGTGGAATCACTAAGGAGCTTTTTGTTCTTACACAGATTGAACTGAACCACTCATTCAGCAGCGGTCTTTTCAGCACTAGCGAGTAATTCATTAGAAGTTGTGTCATTTATTCTCAGCAGGGCTGGTGAGGAGAATATCTTGAACATTTCTGTAGGTGGAAGTTTGGGAATTTCTGTCAAAAGCCTTAAAACCATGTATCCTTTTCTCTAAGGAAATAAGAATGTGCTGTGTTTGAGCTACCAGTCCGTGGTTACTTCACATAGCTTTACAATATAATAGTCAATATTGGAAATAAACCCAACTGCCAACAGATTTGCTTTGGTAACTGTTGCTATACCCATATGGTAGAATACAGTGCAATGTTTAAAAATCAAGATATAAAAGAATCTTTTCTGGGAAAATACTTATCATGAGCGCAACAATAGCGCATAAAACTTGAAGGCCCCGTTTGGTGGACTGGCTCATGTCCTTTTATTGAGATCTAGGAAACCATTTGGGAGGAGCAAGCAGTTCTTTCCTAGGTATAGGGTGTAAACCTTGAGGCTACTGCCTCACTGGGGAAGAAACAGGGAGGGTCAGCCTTGTAAAAGCTGAACTACTCTGGGGAAAATAGTACATGGTGCTTCAGTCTGGCAAAACTGTGTCTCTTGTAGAAGTTGTAGGTTATAAGCCCTTTTTGGAAGCTTCTTTCTCTTGTTTGGAGACTCAGAGGCTGTGGGGCCATCTTAGGAGAGAAGAACCCATCATAGATGCTCTGGCTGCCAGAAGACAGGTTTGGACATTGTTGGGCCAATATAGTAGCTGCCCTTCGAGATTTTATACCCATGTTCTGAGCTGTCATGTGTTATCTCCAAAACCTCAGAGATTTTCAGATTCCTGATTGCAAAATGTGAACTGTAGAAAACAGGGAATGTGGGGAAATCGTGAAGGTGGTCAAAGGGTACAAACTCCCTTACAAGGGATATAATGTAGCATGGTAACTATACTGTTCACAATACTTAGTGTGCATTTGAAAGTTGTTACGAGGTTATATCTTAAAAGTTCTCATCACATGAAAGAAAATGGTTATTATACAAAGTGAAGTGATGGATGTTGTGGTGACCATTTTGCAATATATATATATACAAGTAACAAATCATCATGTTGTACACATTAAACTAATGTTTTATGTCAGTTATATCTCAGTAAAACTGGGGTGAGGGGGTGGGGGCAGGGGAGATTTCATGGCAGTAGTATAAACCATAGGCGTGGAGTCAGGCTTCCTGAGTTCTCACCTGGGCTTCACTGTACACCAGTGGAAGGAACTTGAGCAAATCCTACTCCTCCCTGGGCCTTGGTTTCACTTGCTATAAAATGGGAATAATAACACCTACTACAAATGAACTAATACATGTAAAGCACTCAGAGCAGTGTCTATTATAAAAGAACAACTCAATAAATAGTAGCCACTGGTGGTAGTCATAGTGTCTATAAATGGCTGCAAAAATAATCAAATACATACCAAAATGGCAATAGCTGTCTCCAGGCAGAAGAAGGTAACGTGCAGCAGGTCCTCCAATAGCATCATTTTGTAACACTGATGAAATAGCAGAGGAGCTTAACTTTTGCTTCTATCAGTTAGCCTAGGGTAAAATGGGTTTTGCTTCAAGCGAAGACTTACTGTATGACTTCTTTCTTCTTTACATTTCCCTGTTGTTTCTAAACTTTCTGTGAGCATATACTCCCTTTACATTGTTCATCTGAAAGGAAATTTACCCACAGAACACACAGGCCACCTCATGGATCTACCTCCCTTTCTATCCGAACGTCATGTTAGTCTCCTCACCCTGGTTTGTATCTATTCCTTGGGGAAAGGAGGACTCAATATAAAGCAGGAGTGTCCAACATTTTGGCTTCCCTGGGCCACACTGGAAGAAGAATAATTGTCTTGAGCCACACATACACTAATACTAATGATAGCTGATGAGCTTTTTAAAAAAAAAAAGTCAGAAAAATATCTCATAGCGTTTTAAGAAAGTGTATGAATTTGTATTGGGCCACATTCAAAGCCACCTTGGGCCACATGCTGCCCACAGACCCTGGGCTGGACAAACTTGATGTAAAGTATTCCTCCTGGTCATCTGGCTTGGTCTCTGACTGCCATTTGTAGGGAGGGGCAAAGTCTGATGTTTTGGGCCATAGGGGAAAAAAGTTTGGCCCTCTTGCTCAGGAAGAGTTGAGTGGCCTTAAAAGTCTTTAATTAGCAGAAGTGGATTGATTGAGTTTCACAAATATTCCAAACAAAAGTCACCACCAGGTGTATTTCCCTTATAGTAAGCCTATTGTTTCTGTAGGTAAATAAAAGTTACAAAACACACATTTAAAGTGACTTTCTGCCTTGCAAACAGACCCTTGGCTCTGGCATACAGTGAGCTTGCTTTGCTTTATAGGGTTTAAAAGGCTTGCCTGTATCATACTTGTCAACCTTGAAAATAAAATAGTCACTTATTTTACCAGCAAAAAAAATGCGTTTATTTGGAGATAGCCAAGGAATGCAATTCAGGCCATGCAAACTATGGCAAACCATGGCAAACGATAGAACAAAGGAGGGGAGCACTATTTAATAGAGAAAAAGGAGGAGGTTGGGAAGGGTGGGTATGACCTACAGTCCATTGGAGGAGAATGAGAATTCAGAGTGGCTGTGGTTTCTCATTGGCTGGGCTGTTGCTGGGTAAGGAGAAAAATCTTCCCCCTTCCTGCCACGGTATGGGAAGTAAGTTTCTTCCTCTCCTAGTTTGTAAAGTGAGCTGTAATGAATGGGTGGTACGTTCATAGAGCTCCCCTTTCAGGGAACTCCACTTTGAATGAAGTTTTATTTTCACATACATTTCTGTGACCCTACTTTTACAGCTGACTCAGAATTACACTTTAAATATACCGGTATGCAGAGTGGCATTAGAAGGAAATTCTAGCAGTGTGACTGTGTGTCAACCTGTGCCTCAGCTTCCACATCTGTTTAATGGGAAGTAATAATACTTGTTTGAGATTTAAATGAGATGAGACAGATACAGTATCTCAAAGAGCACTGGAACAGAGACCTACACAGTTTACCCACTCTGATTAGGTTAACTCAAGTTACTGTTCTGTCTCCATTGAAGCAACCGCAATTGAGCGGCAAGGTGACAGAGATGGAAAGGGTGGAAATGAGACAATTCTTTGATGCTCAAGGTTGTGGTTTTAATCACCCTGCAAAATTCAAGAGAGGTGGCCTGAGTATTTATAGCCCTGTTAGATCCTGGCTGTTCTTTTGAACTCATTCTTTTTCCCAGGAAAATATGTACCTGATAAATCCTTCGTTGATGTGGAAGCTTGCCCGCCCTGTATGGCTGCCCTACTAGGTTTGTTCTCAGCCATACGGGAGAAATGTTTGTGTTCTTTTCATATAGCAAGTGTTCCTTTTTTCTCCTGGAAATTTGTTTTAAAAGCCTTACTTTCATTGTGCTCAGCTGTTACTTTTTCCTGTCTGCATGCTTGAAAAGGTGGGACCGCCCTCAGCAATATCCAAAATTAGGTTCTTTTTCCGAGCAGATGTGTGAGTATAGCGTGGGGGTCAGGAGCCAGCGTCCCTGGAATGTGCCACCCTGGCATGCACATTATTTCTAACTGAAATCAATGAAAGCCCAACAAACTCAGGAAGAGGTTTTTTTACTTCTCTTTTTTCTTAAAGGGATTCAGACAGGAAAACCTGCTTCAGGAAGGGAACCTTGGCATTGTCACCTTAAGCATTTTCACGCTGGCGTTAGTCAGGCAGACTCTAAGCATGTTAGCGAGACTACCACCTGTGTCCCATTGTTTCTGAATTCCCTAGTAAAACCTTACCTGCCATATGTGTTCAGCTCTTCCTCAGCTGTAGCTGTACATGACCATTCTCACTTCTCAAATCTAAGACCCCCTTCCCTCCTTTTCTCTGTTGTTTACAATGTCATCTGCTATACCCAAGGATGCCTCATTGTCTTTGGAATTTTCATGCTTATGTGAACAAACCCCTTCCCCCCAACCCAGGCCCATGTGCTAAAATTTTTATTTTCTCCTGTTAATCTGCTCTATGTTCGAATTATTTGACCAGCTGGAAGAACTACAGGGGTTAGGGGAAAGTTTCCCCCAGTCCCTAGCAATTTGTCGGGCCAGCCAAGAGCACTGGCGGGGGCCCTGCCGGCTTCGGGGACTGCTGCAGCTGAGAGATCACGGACATCTGCCTGCACAGGTGAGCATTACTTTGGTTTGCACTATCGCTCTCTCTGGTCTCTTTCTATGGGGGGTCTATAGAAGGTAGAAGTGGTGACAGCCCCTTTGGCCACTTCTAAATTTAGAATGGCAAGAGAAGATATCTGTGAAGCCAGCTTCTTAGGCCTAGCTACTCTTGGGTTTATGGATCCTTTCCTCCCAGAGATGGTCTTTATTTTTTCCCCCCGTGACTATGTCTTTTGTGTCATTTGTCATAAAAGGGAAATCCGTGGGGATAGTAAAGAGGCATAGGCTCCCTGTAAGCCTGTTATATGAGCCAGCCTCACAGGCTGGGGAGTTGCATGGTTCTCTCTAGACTGGCATCTTTCAGCCACACTGTACTGTGAGTTCCTGTATAAAAACCTGATGAGGTTTTTCCTTCCATCTCATTCTATATCCTAAGAGCTTGGCTGTGTGACCCCCCAAACTACTTTCTCTGCCCTCCATCATCTGGAAGATGCACTGCACCAGGCAGCCAGTCATTGCTCTGGCTGTGCCAGCTCTCAGGGGAGTTTGTCACTAGGGGCCTTGGTTGCCTAATCCTTCATTACTCGTTAGTACTGGAAAAATCCTGTTGCAGTAGTGTCACTGAACAGAGTTCTTCCACCTGGCACTAGCAGAGACAAATACTAAATACCGAGAATTGCAGTAGAGAAAGATGGGCTATCTTGTTATGAAGGGCACCACCCAAGAGACCAGAAAGCAAATGTTCAAAACCCCGAACTCCTCAAGGGAGATAGGTTACAGATTACATAAGGCAAAATCATGAGCCACCATGGGTTAGGCCGGGGGTTCAGGATTATGCTGGGAACTGATTGGTCGGAGGTTAGGTAAGAGTAAGAACTCATTTCTTCAGATCTTGAGAACAGTTTTGAGGTCAGTTTCAGTGTCCCTCTGTTTGGTTTCATGGGAAAGTAGCCAGGGGGTCATTCCATTTTAGGACTCAGGGGCTGAAGCATAACTAAGGTCAGGATGTTATCTTTAACCTGTCAGAGGTCCAGACTACTGTTTCCTGCTGCCTTGAGGTTTGCTGAGTATTCAGAGGAAAGGCCAGGTCTCTGGGGGGTGAGGGTGGGGGGTAGGGGTGGGAGTGTGAGAGTGAGAGAGGATTTCTAAATCTAAATTTACTCAAAGTCATAAGGACCCTTGGTTTCAGTATGACTGCCCAGTGCCGCTAATTAGCAGGTTTGTGGCTGGAGGTGTCTCACATTTTGTAGGAAACCAGAGACACTGTATCCACTACAGTGTAGGAGTCCCCAACCCCCCTGGCCATGGACTATTGCTGGTCTTTGGTTTGTTAGGACCCAGGCCTCACAGCAGGAGGTGAGTGGCAGGCTAGCCAGTGAAGCTTCATCTGTATTTACAGCGGCTCCCCATCGCTTGTATTACCACCTGAGCTCCACCTCCTGTCAGATCAGTGGTGGCATTAGTTTCTCATAGGAGTACAAACTCTATTATGAACTGCACATGCAAGGGATCTAGGTTGCAGTGCTCCTTTATGAGAATCTAACTCCTGATGATCTGAGGTGGAGCTGAGGCGGTAATGCTAGCACTGGGGAGCGGCTGCAAATACAGATTTTCATTAGCAGAGAGGTTTGACTGCACAGAGACCATAATAAATCAATTGCTTGCAGACTCATATCAAAACCCTATCAGTGAATGGCAAGTGACAATTAAGCTGCATCTGGTGGCAGGCTTTATCGTGGCAAGTGAGTTGTGTAATTATTTCATTATATATTATAATGTAATAATAATAATAGAAATAAAGTACACAATAAATGTTATGCACTTGAATCAGTCTAAAACCATCCTCCCCACCACCCTCCCCACTCATGGAAAAATTGTCTTCCATGAAACCAATCCCTTGTGCCAAAAAGGTTGGGGACTGCTGCACTACACCATCCTTCCCACCTGAGTAACAAAGGTCTGTGCTTTCTCTGACTTTCTTTAGAAGTGAATTTTGGATCATCGGGCTGCACTATCCGATCCCACTCCAAGGGTACCTTTAACATCCATGGTAAAGATTTACAATACGCCTGGGACATTAGATTCCCTTAAAAGGCTTATTGTAATAAGTTGCTATTGGAATAAATGTACTGAAGGGGATCCTCTCAATCAATGGCCAGAAGACAGACCTTTTGAACTGGAGAAACTTCTGTTGTTTCAAACAAATTTTAGAAATTTCTCATAATAAGCAGCTGCCTTATTGGTATTTATGGGGAGATCAAATTGAAAAGAGAACATAAAGAGGGGAATGCCAGGATAGCTCAGCAGGTCAAGCACTTGCCTTGAAACTGCGAGGTCCAGGGAAGGCCCTGGCCCCTGCAAACCCGTATGCTGAAGTGTGGTGCAACTGGTAACCCCCGGGATGGCTCCAAAGTGAAGGGAGGCCCCCAGTTCAGTTCCTGCCCTGCACAGCCCCACATCCACCTGTGTGGAATGAAACTGTATCACAAATAATGATGTGCAGCTATGAAGACTGCTCTGGGTACCCCCTCCTTCTTTTCTTTCCCTCTCACTTTCTCTCAAACAATAAAATAAATCTTAAAGAGAGAGAGAGAGGAGAGAAAACACAAAGAACCATAATAGCTAATTTAAAAGATTTCCTTAAAATAAAAAAAAACAGAAGTTAGAGCAAAAAATTAAAGGATAAATTGGATGTAAATTCTCCTCCTCCTCCCACATTTACTCCCTTTTATCCCTAACTCCCTGTCTCCCACATTCCGGAAGATCTTTTGGATCTTTGGGCCCCCTGGTCTACCTGACACTCCCTGGCCCCAAACCTAGCTTCATCTCCCAGTCAGATCTTTTAAATCATAAAAAATCCCCCAGCATCCCCAGATAGACCCTTAAATTCCCAGATACCTGTTTTAACTTCCCTTCCTTTACAAGACTTATAGAGGTCACTGAAGCCTGACCTCCAAGCAGCATCCTGGTAATTTGTATAAATGCAGAAAGCCAGGCAGTAAATGTGACACCAGCAGCCAGGAAGGGCAGAAAGGCTGACATCATTGTCCCCTTTGATTTCTCCTCTTTTCCAGGACTTGATAAATAGGCCTTACCAGCTTCAGCTATTCATATGAAATGTTCCTTACAGATGTATCCTGACTTCCCTCCTCCCCCATACTTGTCCCCTGGACAGCAGTTGATCTTTTAAACTATAAAACCCTCTCACCCTCTCCTTAGAAGATCCAACAAAGTTTAGAGAGGAATTAGAAAACTTAATAGCTATTCATAACTCCACACGCAGATATCTGGATTGGCTGCTAAGGGGAGGCATTCCATGATTGTACAGTGGTTATCAGACAGGCCAGACCATCACCTGAAGAACACCCTCCTCATAGGGAGAAGGGATGGCCAGACCCACTCTCCCAAGTCCTCTTATAACTGAGCTGGAGACGTTCAACTAGAAGCTGGCCTCCAAGGGTTAATAGAAGCGATAATGGAGGCCTTTTCTCCTGAAGTGAATTGGTCAAACGTTGAATTATGTACTCAAAAAGAATAAGCACATCCAAAAGCATTTGCTGAATGTTTTGTGGAAACCTTGCAGAGACACACTGCATTAAACCCAGAAGCCCCAGGGCCTAGGAATCTCTTCATTTCTGCTCTGGTGGGAAATCTCCCTGACATTAAAAAGCAAATGCAAAGTACTGTAGTTTGGAGTGGGCAGTGCTTAAGGGCGCTGATTGAAGCCACCGCACAATTCTTTGAAACTAGTTTGCAGGCAGGCAGAAGGACAAAAGAATGAAAAGCCTCCATTGTTGCTTTGTAACTTGAGTCTTTAGAAAGACAAAAGCATGACTTTGACAGTAAATTTAAGCCCACTCAGAGCCCTCTCACCCATTTGTCTCCAGACATCTGCAGAGACTGCAAGAAATCAGAACATTGGAAAAGAAACTGTCCAGCACTTAAGAAAAGTAAGTCTAAAAGGCAATTCTTCTAAGCCTCAGAACCCCAGAAGTTTCCATTTTCTCCTCCTGATGGGCAATCCCCCTTAATTGATGGGGTCAACCAATTCTCAGTACCACTCCAGAGCCTACCATTAAACTAGAGGATAAGGAACTGGACTTCTTTTTTTTTTTTTTTTTTTTAAGATTTATTTTATTGTTTTTGACAGACAGAGAGAGACAGAGAGAAGGGGAAGGGCCCAGAGCAGTCTCCATGGTTGTATGTCATCAGCTTTCAACATGGTTTCATTCCACACAGGTGGGCGGGGGCCGTGCAGGGTGGGAACTGGGCTGGGGGCCTCCTGTATGGGAGGCACCCCCTCCCCTCGAGCCAGGGGCAGAACCAAGGGGTGAGAACTGAACCGGGGGTCTCCCACGTGGGAAGCACACCTCAGTTCAGCATATGGGTCTGCACAGACTGGGGCCGGGATTTGATCCCTGGTACCTGGGGCTGCAAAGCGAGTGCTTAACCTGCTGAGCTATCCCGGCTTCCCCAGGAACTGGATTTCTTAATTGACACTTGGTCTGCTTTCTCTACAATTCACTCAAAGGATCTTTTTCTACCTGTCACTTCTGACTATCAAGCAATAGAAATTTGTGGACAGCCTATTCTGTTTCCCACAGCTGGCTCACCAATGTCTTTCAGCCCTCTCCACACTCAGCAGGCCTTTCTAGTTTCCAGCTGTTGACCAGCAAAGCTTCTTGATAGATTTGTTATGTAAATTTAATCCTACTATGAATTGTAATGAAAAGGGAATTTTTAAAAATAAAAAGAAAGAAAGAAAAGGATGGTTTCATTTTTCCAGCCTTCAGACCAAGCTCCAAATTTCCTACTTCCTTTACTGGAAATTCATTCTTCAATTGAACTCCTCTGAAGCAACTGAGATTTATTTAAACGATGTCCCAAATAGCCTCTGGGCCACACATGTAAATGAAGTCAGGTTTCTATTGAGTGCAAGGGCCATTGCATTACTAGAAAGAAAAAAATATTTCCTTCATTAGCCCTATACCCTCTCTCCAGAAATGCAGAGCAAGGAATTTACCCTATAATAGGCTCCCTCTTAAAAAAGGGCGAGGTATTTCCTCACTCTGCAACTCTCCAATCTTGCTATAAAGGAAGAGGGTAAAATTGATTCAGATGGAAACAGAATTTATCAATTTATACAGGGCTTAAGGACCATAAAGTCTTTTGTAATTCCTCCCTACCCAGTGGTTCCTAATCAGGCTACATAAGAAACCTCCAAACCTGTAGAGAACTTTAAGGAATTTATTTGAGCCAAACTGACAATTGCTAGGAAACAAAATCTCAACAGATTAAGAAAATGCTCCGGAGAATGGGAATTTTGCAGCTTATTTTATACATTAGAACCAAAGGAGGAAATGTGAGAATGGTCACATGGAATCCATTGGTGGTAGATTAAGGTGATGGGAGAACGCAAAGTGGGGAATCTCTGGGATTGGAATTAAAAGTAAAATGGACACTTTTACTTTGGTGGGTATAGAATCGTTAATAATTAACATGTGCAGCACACAGATGGTATGTAGGGAACAAGATAACAATGAGGGATTCTGTGGTTGATTGTACCCTGGGGGGGTCCAGAAAGAGGGATTAAAGGGTATGTTATCTTAGATGCAAAACAACTGTAGACCGGCTCACTTAAGGTAAAGATTGACCTTTGTCAAGGAAGCTACAGGCCAAAGATCTGACTACCTGCCACGACCTGTTTATTTTTGTTTGTTTTTTTAGTTTTTTAATTGTTAAATTTATTGGGGGTGATATTGGTTGGTAACAATTGCATAGGTTCCAGATGTACAATTCTACATGACATCGTCTATGTATTGCATTGTGTGCTCACCACCCAGAGTCAGTTCTCTTCTATTACCATATATTTGATGCCCCCTCTCTACTCCCTCACCCGCCCCATTCTCTCCCACCCCCTTTCCCCCTTACCCTCAGGTGACCACTAAACTATTGACTGTGTTCGTGAGTTTTTGTTTGTTTGTTACTTTCAGTTTTATATTCCACCTATAAGCAAAGTCATATGTTTCTTGATTTTTTTGTCTGACTTATTTCGCTTAATATGATGATCTCAAAGTTCATCCATGTTGTCACAAATGGTTGTATTTCATCTCTTCTTATTGCTGAGTAGTATGCCATTGTGTAAATGTACCACAACTTCTTTATCCAGTCATCAATCAAAGGACACTTTGGTTGTTTACATGACTTGGCCACCGTGAACAGTGCTGCGATGAACATTGGGGTACATATATCTTTGAGAATTCAGGTTTTCAGGTTTTTTGGGTAGATACCCAAGAGAGGGATTGCTGGATCATACGGCAATTACATTCCTAATTTTTTGAGGAATCTCCATACAGCCTTCCATAGTGGTTGTACCAATTTACATTCCCACCAGCAGTGTATGAGGGTTCCTTTTTCTCCACAGCCTCTCCAGCACTTGTTATTCCTTGTCTTGTTGATTATAACCATTCTAACAGGTGTGAGGTGGTATCTCATTGTGGTTTTAATTTGCATTTCTCTAATTGCTAGTGAAGCTGAGCATTTTTTCATAAATCTGTTGGCCTTTTGTATGTCTTCACGGGAGAAGTGTCTGTTCAGGTCCTCTGCCTATTTTTCAATTGGATTGTTTGTTTGTTTTGTTGAGTTGTATGAGTTCTTCACATATTTTAGATATTAGCCCCTTATCAGAGGCATTGTTTTCAAATATTTTCTCCCATTTGGTTGATTTCCTTTTTACTTTGTTGACAGTTTTCTTTGCTGTGCAGAAGCTTTATAGTTTGATATAGTCCCATCCATTTATATTTGCTTTGATTTCCCATGCCTTAGCGGTCAAGTCATGACCCGCTTTTAGTTAGGATTTTTTATGTTCAGACCATTTTATGTGGTTTTGGTCTCTGAGTTTGTAGGGCCTGCAATGCTGACCTCGCCTGAGCTTGTCAGGTTTAGTATGTGGCCCCCTTTTTGTCCTATTATTCTTTCCTTAATTCTTGCTGATGCAAGAATTAAGGTTTATAGCAGCTGACCTCTGCTCCGCATACTTTTGTAACCCCCTGTCCCTTCTAATTCCCAGTTTCTTTTTGCATTTACATTTAAAGGGAGACACTTGACATGGTCCAACTCAAGGATGTTGTGAGTCTCCCTCAATATTTTCCCGTCTTTAAAGCAGATTTAGACTCTGTAGGCTTTACACAAGGCTCCACACTTGTTCGATACTTGATGACCTTTTCCTTTGTATTCAAACTAAGTAGGGAGCTCTTACAGACTTCCTCATTCTCTCTGAGGCACTAGCTGAACCAGGCTGCAAAGCTTTCAGATCTAAACTTTAATGACTAAAAACAACTGTTGTCTACCGTATTTTCCGGCGTATAAGACGACCCCCTAATTTTACAGTTAAAACATAGGTTTAGGCCTATATTCGCTGTATAAGACTACCCCCCCACTTCCGAGGCTGTAGTCTTATACAGCGAATATAGGCCTAAACCTATGTTTTAACTGTAAAATTAGGGGGTCGTCTTATACGCCCGGTCGTCTTATACGCCAGAAAATACGGTACTTAGGATATGAGAAGTTTCGGGGCATTGAAAAGCTAACCCCAAAACACCTTGAATCAATTTATCCATCCCTCTCCCCAAAACTAAAAAAAGAATTTAGTACAATTTTAGAGGCAGCTGCCTACTGCTGCCAATGGATTCCTAATTTTGCAGTCCTTGCAAAACATCTGTATTCCCCTCTCCCAGATAACCCCCCAGAGCCTATTTCCTGGCCTTCAGAGGCATTAACCTATTTTGAAGCTTTAATATTAGCTCTGTCCACACCCCCAGCTCTTGGCTTTGACAAACTCTTTCATTTATACTGCCATGAAAAATAATGGGATTGCTGCAGGTGTCCTAGGACAATCTTTGGCGTCTCAGATGCATCTCCATAGCACCTGTCTCATGCCAATTAGACCCTGTGGCATCAGGCATGCCCCCACATTTACCTGTGATGGCAGCAGTTGCCACTTTGATTGACAGAGCCAGGACTCTAACATGAGGCACCCCTATTCACCTCTATGTTCCCCATACTGTGTCTGTATTTTACAAGTTCATTGGAGTCAGCACCTGTCCATACTGCAGTGACAGGCCACCTGTGAACAGGCACTGTCAGCTAACCCCTCCATTATCTTACACAGGTGTAGTACCTTAAACCCAACTACTTTACTACTTCCTGATGATGGAGAGCCTCCTGCTTTTAAGACTCCCCGTATATACTCATTTCCTCTTATTAATGAACAACCCCTACCCCCGCCACACACACAATCTTATTCATCTTTTTTTTAGATAGCTGATTGGAGAGTGGTTGTTCCTATGTTCTTTCTCTAAGCTTCCACTACAAATTCCATTACTAATTAACTCTTTTTCAACAGGATGGGCAAAGACCAAACACTCCCTTATGCCAATTTACCAAATCCTCACTACATTAACTAGTCAATCTGATTGTTGATTATTATATCAACATCTAGATAGTGCAAAAGAGCCTGAAATGTTCTTCGCTCTGGTGTTTTTGAACACCTGATGGGTTGACTATGGAAGATGGATGAACAACAGAGTATGGTATCCACGACAAGACAAATGTCACTCTGCTTCTTCTGGTGAGTCATTTGTGCCTCAGAAAACCTCTATAGAAGCTCAAGGATTGTCCTTTGCCCAGATAAAGACAATAGGAAAAATCATTTTTCTTTACATTGAAAATAGACATGACTTTGGATTTTTCCTAGGTGACATACCAGAATAATATTGCAATCAAACTTTGTGGTTGATTTCCCTGAAAGCATTTGTAAATCTCTCAAGGAAATTGCAAGTAACACTAGATACTAGCATTATTATTATTATTATTTTAGCACAAACATCTGCCAAATCACCAAATGTTCTGGAGGACTCAAAAACCATCTGGTATATAACTTGGGATATTGCAACTGCCCCTTTTTTTGTTGGCCAATACACTAAACTATATATGGGTGAACCAAAAATCTGAATTTACTTGGTTAGGTGACAGAACCAAGCTTTAAAGCTGCCAGGACCAGAATACAGGCCTCTGATAAAGATGAACTGGGATTTTGAGAAAACTGATCAGGCTGGGAGGTCTGTGGACAGAGCTGATCACCTGAAACTCTATGATCCTAACTTCCTGTTTATAAAACTATGGTTCTGATTTCCTGTTTTCCAGAGATATATGGAAAACAGGCCCTTTGGCCCTTTGGGTTTACATGTTCTGATGCTGCATATCAACACCTGTTTCTCTTTTTTCTTTATCTGAATAAATACTTTTGGTGATGGACTACCTAGCCGATGTCATTGTCTAGTCAATACCTCTTATACTGGTTATTTCACAGTCTGTCCTGCTCTTACATATTGACAGAAGCACATGGAAAATGCAGGTGTATAAATGCTAATGATAGCAATGGCAAAGGCAAGGGAATACTCCAGAACCTGGGAATTACAGATTCCACTTTAACCTTGCCTGTAAACCACACCAGTCTTTTCTTTATTTTAAAAGATTTAAATAAATTAATTAAAAAATAAATTAAAAGATTTATTTTTATTGTTTTTGACAAAGAGAGAGAGACAGAGAGAAGGGGAAGAGCCCAGAGCAGTCTCCATAGTTGTACATCATTTTGCTACATAGTTTCATTCCACAGGTAGGGTGGGGTTGCACAGGGCAGGAACTGTGCTGGGTCTCGCCCTGGTGAGAATTGAACTGGCTCCTTTGTTCATACAGTTGTGCCACATAAACATGCTAGTTGAGAAATTGTATATATATATGAAAAGCCTATTGTTTGATATGCTCTACCTTTGATATGTGTTTATGTGTTCAGGGACATAGAACCTCTGTAGGGTGGCCTCCTCTAAATTTCTAGAATTTAGTAAAAAGGATCAGAAGATTTCACTTTGCTTAAAAATAATTCTCCTATTCCATTGTTACCAAAAAACAATAACAAAACAAAAAACCTCCCATACTGACACAGAAAATCCTGACAAAGAGAATAATTTCAACATTGAAAACATACACGGCCTTAATCTTTAATACAACAGTCAGTGAAAATACTTGTATCTTAAGTATGGTGGGAACGGAAGATCTTTTTTTTTTCCTGTTGACGTACATTTTAACATTTTCGTAGACATGGGAGCCAGACATTTTTACTGCTCAGCCTTGAAGGTGTAACTGAGCCTGTGTATTAGTAGATGTGAGGACAAGGTGACTTTCACCTTGAATTTGCTCCCACCTTGACCCAGACTGCAAAGAGCACTCATCCTGTGTGCTCCATCCCCATGCTGAGCAGTGCCGGGATTGATGGTGTTTGCTCCTTGTTATTCTGTAGAGTCTGGAGAGACCCGCCCTCTTTGCAGACATGATTTTCAGAGCTGCTCCCTCGGACTACTTGGTCTTTTTCTCAGTTTTGGACACAAGGCTTTGGGGCAGATGCCACACATACCAGGTCAGGGACAGGAGGTCAGAGCTGCAAAGGCAGATTTAGGAGCTAACAGTTCAATTCTGTACTTCAAAAATGTTCACCACCCTACACAATACCTTCTATTGGGAGAGTCTATTAACCTTGTCTGTTCCATGCTATTCCATGCTGCTCCATGCTGCTCCATGCTGCTCCATGCTGTTCTATGCTGCTCCATGCTGTTCCATGCTGTTCCATGCTGCCTCTGCAGCTCCATGCTGCTCCATGCTGCTTCATGCTGCTCCATGCTGCCCCTGCAGCTTTATGCTGCTCCATGCTGCTTCATGCTGCTCCATGCTGTTACATGCTGCTCCATGCTGCCCCTGCAGCTCCATGCTGTTCCATGCTGTTCCATGCTGCTCCATGCTGTTCCATGCTGTTCCATGCTGCCCCTGCAGCTCCATGCTGCTCCATGCTGCTCCATGCTGTTCCATGCTGTTCCATGCTGCTCCACACTGCTCCACACTGCTCCATACTTGCTTCCCCTCACTCACTTTCACAAACTTCAGTAGGATGTGCAGCAGCGCAGAGGAGAGGGTGACTTCTCCCAGAGTGGTGCCACGGAAAATATTACAAAAGAGGAGGCCCTTACATAGACTGAGTCTGATGATAGAAAAAAGTTTATGAGCAGAGCCTGAAGGGAAAGATATTCCCAGGAGAAAGAATGGCATGGCCTAAGGTACTGAGGCAAGAGTGCACTCTGCTGACTGGGGATGGCAAGGAGCATTGAGCTTTAGGAGCTGGAGCACCTAATTTGCTTTCCACTGAATGGAAGTTTACTTGGTGCTGTGAGTAGATGAGGACACGACCCCCATAGGGCTGACCTTCCAGGGTGGGAAACCATCCAAGAACAGCTAAGAAGCTCCTGGACAGTGATGAGTGCCTGGATCTAAGCAGCTGGGGTAGAGGATGACAGGGAGGCCCATGGTCAGGGCAGAGGCTGAGGAGGAGTTGAGGATGCAGGTGGCTCCTGCACACAGCTGTGGGGACAGCCAGGCAAGCAGAACCCCGTGAGTAGAGGCTGATGTGGAGGGGGACATGGGGGTCCCATCTCACAGGAAGAAGCTCATGCTTCGTCCCAAGTATAACAGGAATCCTCGGTTTTGAATAGGGAAGCAGATAATCAAGTTGATATTTCCCCAAAATAATCTCTGCACTGTTAAGAGAAATGGATTCGCGATGCTGGGATAGCTCAGCAAAGGTTAAACGCTTGCCTTGCAACCACAAGATCCAGGGATTGAATCCCAGCCCCAACTGGTGCAAACCCATATTCTGAACTGTGGTGCACAACTGGTGGTCACTAGGATGGCAGGAAGGGTTCTTGCCTTCTATGTGGGAGGCACTGGGTTTGGTTCCTGCCCCATGCGGCCCCACACCCACTTGTGTGGAATGAAACTATGTCACAACTAATGATGTACAATATGGAGACTGCTCTGCTCCCCTCCCCTTGCTTTCTCTCAAACAATAAACCTTAAAAAAAAGAGAGAGAGAGAGAAGAATAAATTAGGTGAGAACTGGGCAATGCTGGGGGAAGTGGCAAAATCAGGAGGGTAACCATATAATTTTGCCTAGATATGGGGCTGCTTCATGGCAGTAGCAGAGAAAACAGAACAATGAGTGGATCTGGAATGTTCAGTAGGTTAAGAGTGCTGCCGGCAGGACCCACTGATGCCTGGGATGCAGGGAATTAAGGGGACAAGAGAACTCCCAAGGGTTGCCCCCAGGCTGACCTGAGCGCTGGGTGAATGGAGGTGCCCTTTTCTGAGATGGGGTCAGTGGAAGCCTTTTGGTGGGAGGGACAAGTCCTAAGGGCTGAGGTACCCCTTTTTCACTGGCACACAGCACCAGGTACAATCTGGGGCTACAGCGAGGCCTCCATGAGCAATGAGTGTTTCAGCTGAGAGCAGAAGGAGGAGCAACTGTCAGGCAAATGGGAAAGGGGGCATCCAGGCCAGAATGGTCCAGCTGTGAGAAGTGGCCAGATTCCTGGCAGGCACAGAATGGGCAACAGGGAGGAGCAACAGAAGCTACCACAGAGGAACTGTGAATTTTGTCCCGGGGGTGCAACAAGGAGGGGACTTAGTCAGGCCTGCAGCCCACTGCCACTCAATCTTACCCAAGAGCATGCAGGGAAAGGGGAGGGAGGGGCGGACAGCAGTTTGACTTGAATCTGCAAGCCTCTCAGTGTTTGTATTTTTACAAAACGGGAAAATAGCATAAAAGCAAAGGGAGGAAGCCTTGAACTTTAAACGCTGGGCTGGCCATTCCACAACACAATCTTAAGGCACAATGGTGTCACAGTGAAAGCCATCCCACAAACCTGCCGACCTTGAGACTTCGGCGCCTGGCCGACACTCCGGACAGGGAGTGGAAGCGCTTGTGTTTGTTTTGTTTTTATGCTGGTGCTTTGAGGGCTGAGAGCCACGTATTTCCTCTCGGTGTGTTTGTGGTTTCCTTGCAATGTGTCAGGCCGTGTGCTTGTGGGGAGAATCTATCTCAGGGTTACAGGCTGTTTTAAAAAAATAACTGACAAAAGAGAATAATCCGTCTGGAGACAAAGACGTCTATGCGTTCAGAGGAAAGACCTGTATCAACATGAAAAATGAAAAAAGTATCCCACCCGTGCCTGGAATTTCTGTTGGGACATGATATTACTGTGTGGTGAGCGGTCCTTTCTCCCTACTGCAAGGCCCCTCTGGGCCTTTCTCTGCCAAAGGCCCTGTGGAAATGAGCCCCACGAAGAATTAGCTCAGGGCTGCTCTCTTCCCCACCCCCCACTCCAACTCAGAGACTCCACCCTCCAGTGACTGTCATACGCTGCAGGATGTCTGAACAGGTGCCTTTTTCTGAATGGAATTTCCATTCCAAACAACTGCAGGTTATTATATAATAGAACAAGAGTTCTCACTAAATTGTATAGTTCAGGACTTCGCATTTTTGCTGTGAGGCTGCATTTTTTCTTTTATGTAATTGCACACTGTATAGCAAAATGCTACCCAGGTCCCAGACGACTGCCAACAATCCAGAGATTGCAAGAGACTCGACCCCTCAAGTGAGCCTGTTTCCCCATGAGAACGATTTCATAGAACTGTCATAGAGCTAAAACTGACTGAGATTGCCTTGGTCTTATCCTTGGCCACACAATCCAGTCATTTGGTGAACTTTGATAAGGTGACCAGATTTTAACATTGGTAAAGCAGGACACCATTGACCGGGGGGTGGGGGTGGGTGGGGGGGGGGGAGTTCTTGATTAAAAATTTGGTCTATCTCCCGCCGTTCCCTAGCTTGTCGTGCATTCTTTCCAAAAATCGGGACTTTTAAAAAATGTCGCGGGATGCGGGACAAATTGTTAAAAATCGGGACTGTCCCGCCAAAAGTGGGACGTCTGGTCACCCTAAAAAAAAAACCCATTCCTCAGACCCAGGGTGCCGCAAGCTTTGGGGGTCAGAACTGGGCTTGAGCATTGCTGAATATGCATGAAAATTCAGCCTGGGTCCTAGCTGGGAAGGTAGCCCAACTATGTGATCAGTTATTGGTAGTGGCATACCCTGTTATTGGGTAAACTCTTAATTATTGATTATAAGTGAGCAGCAGGACATCAGCTTAGAAGCGGAACAGAAATGTGTCTGTTTTGGTCATGTTCCTTTTTCAACATCTGTTTTGACTGCTTCAAGCCAATCCTCTTTCACCCGACATCACCACCGAAGTGGATCCTCTGAAGAACAAAACGTGTGTGAATTTAAACCATTTTTTGGTTGAGAATGACTTACCTTTGTCCTGCCTCAGTAAACAGAGTTGACTTCTCTTAGGGGTGCTGGTTACCTGGTAGCAGTATATTTTGCAATGTCCGTGGTAGGCAGCTAAGGAGGGTGGCGAGGGAAGGCCCGTCTGCCAGGCCTCTGCTAAGTGACTCCAGTGACATCCTTTATTCCGCAGCTCCTGCAACACCCTCCTTCCCCCGTCAGTGCATCTTGGCACGTCCAGTCTCCTGCCTGCTTCATTTACTCCCAGAAGTGCTCGAGTCAACATCCCAGGCAGCCTGGCCTTCTGTCTGCAGAGGATCAGAACAATGAGCTCTCTAGTGGGCAGCAAACTGTTTCTTTAAAATGGGGTGTAAAATACACCTTGTGAAGTGTGTAAAGTGTTCACTTTGAGTGTTCACTTCATTGGTTTCTTTTTTTTTTTTTTAAGATTATTTTTATTGTTTTTGACAGAGAGAGACAGAGAGAAGGGGGAGGGCCCAGAGCAGTCTCCATAGTTGCATGTCATTGGTTTTTCTACATAGCTTTATTTCACAGGTGAGCGTGGGGCTGCTCAGGGCAGGAACCAGGCTGGGGACCTCCTACATGGAGTTTGCCCCAGTGAGAACCGAACTGGGGGCACACCCCAGTTCAGCATATGAGTCCACATGAGCTGGGGCTGGGATTCGATCCTTGAACCCCATGAGCGCTCAACCCACTGAGCCATCCCGGCATCCCTCTCATTGGTTTCTTACATACATACAAACCCATGTAACAAACTCTTGGGTTAAGATAGAGAGCTGTGGAGTCCAACAAGGTAGCCACTGGCCAGCAAGATGGGACATTTAAATTTTAACTGATTAAAATTAGGTAAAGTTAAAATCCAGCCCCTCAATCTCACTGACCACATTTCAGTTGCCCACAAGCCACATGTGCCCAAAGACCGCTGTATATAGGACAATGCAGCTCTAGAACATCCCCAATAACTCCCCCCAGGCTCCATTAGGTCTTTCCCAATCTATCTCCTCCCCCAACTCTCAGAAGAAAGCAACCTCAGTGCTATTTAGCTTAAGTTGCCACAGGTGGCATTACATATACAGCGTGATCAGCTGAATCCTAGCCCACGAAGTCCACATCCCTGGGACCTGTGAATACGTGATCTGATATGGCAAAGACACTTTGCAGGCATGATTCAGCTAAGGATCTTGAGATTATCTGAGATTATCCGGTGGGCCCACTGACATCACAGAGTCTATAAGAGGGACACAGGAGGTCACTAAGCTGTGGTCATTTGTTATAGCAGCCATAAGAAACTCTGTGTATGGGCTAAAGCCCACTTCACTAGAGACTCGAGAATGGCGACATTTCCCCAAAAGACAAATATTTTGGGGTCCAAACCAAACTTAAAAATATCTCCTTCCCTCCCAGACACCATCCATCTCTGGCGCTTGGAGCCATCCACCATCCGGAGCTCTGCACCCAGTGGTCACACCCATGCCTCACACGTATTGCCCAGGCACCCAAACTTCTGTTTTGTGGTGAAAGGAAAATGACTCCAGGGCCTTTGTAAACCCACATTAAAGCCTGTTGTGCTGCATTTGGACAAAGCATTGTAACATGGTAGGTGCTCATGGGCAGTTGTATTTTTCCAGGAAAGAATGTGCACAGGAAGTTGAGGATGGCTTGCTCTGAGTAGGTTCCAGAACACTGAATAGCACAAAGGCAGACTGTAAATTGTGGGTACCATAAGAAGTTCCGTGACTGGGGGGAAGAAGGTAAATCTCTGCCAAAACAAACCACATCCATAGTGTAGGTTCTCTTTGATTTTAGGTGTTATTTGTGGACTGTAATGAATCCATTTATTCTTTATCTCCCCCAAATGAGATGGAGTTTATCACTGCCTCTTGGTAGACAGACTAGCATTTGCTTATTTTTCTGTGCTGCTTTTCACTGTTTATCTAACAGTAAGGTACTGTTGAAAGATAACATGAATAGGTTTGTTTATAGAGCTGCATCTCTACCAGAGGGGAAGATTTTTAATACTCTGAAAATAAAAACACTGTGTCAATTAGGATGTTACTCAGCATTAAAAAGGAAGGACATCCTAACACGCTACAATGTGAATGAACCGTGTGGACAGGATGCTAAATGAAATAAGCCAGTCACAAAAGGACAAATATAATACTATGTGATTCCATTTATATTTGATTTCTAGAGCACTCAAAGTCATAGAGACAGGATGTAGAATAGTGGGTGCCAAGGGCTGGGAAGAGGGGAGAATGGAGAGATGGTTTAATGGGGACAGTTTTAGTTTTACATGGTAGAAAGAGTTATGGTGATGGATGATGGTGACAATTGCACAACATGGATATAGTTATTACCACTGAACTGTGCACGTAAAAATGGTTAAAATGGTAATTTTATGTTATGTATAGTTCACAATTTTTTTAAAAGCCCATAGTGAGAAACCGGGACACACCCTCCAGAATGAGGGAGAAGGGGGAGGCCGGGATGGTTCAGCAGGATAAATGCTCACTTTACAGCCCTGGGGACCAAGGATCAAATCCCGGCCCCAGCCCATGCGGACCCATATGCTGAACTGGGGTGTGCTTCCCATATGGGAGGCCCCCAGTTCAGTTCTTGCCCCCGGTTCGGCCCCTGGCTTGAGGGGGCGTGCCTCCCATGCAGGAGGTCCTCAGCCCTGTTCTCGCCCTGCGTGGCCTCCACCCACATGTGTGGAACTGAAACCATGTCGAACACTGATGATGTACAACTATGGAGACTGCTCTGGGCCCTCCCTTTCTCTCTGTCTCTCCATCTCTGTCAAAAACAATTAAATAAATCTTAAAAAAATAAAAGAGGGAGAAGGCCAAGGACATGGATTCTTCTCTAGAGCTTCCAGAATGAACCCGCCCTGCTGGCACCCTTTTTGGACTTCTGGCCTCCAGAACTGTGAGACAATACATTGCTGTTGTTTTAAGCCCACAGTGTGTGGTTGCTGTGGGCTAAATTGTGTCCTCCAAAGTCATATGTTGAAGCCCTGACCCCCCAATGTGTCCATATGTGGAGGTGGACCTTTTAGAAGGTAATTAAAGCTGAATGAGGTCCTGAGGGTAGGGTCATAATTTGATAGGCTTGGTGGCCTTATAAGAAGAGAAAGAGAGAGTGCAAAGAGAGAGCACGCACTATCTTTGCATGCATGCACCGAGAAAAGACCACATGAGGGCAGGGGGAGAAAGCACCAACTGCAAGCCCCAGAGAGAAGTCTCGCCAGAACCCAGTAGTGCTAGCACCTTGATCTTGGATTTCGAGTCTCAGAATTGTGGAAAAATATATTTCTGTTGTTTAACCCCATCCCCAACCCCCAGTTCAGAGTCATTTGTTATAGCAGCCCCAGGATACTAATCTGCCCAGGCATTTGGAATTGTGGAAAGGGACTTTAGTCCCAAACTCTTGCCTGGGAACGATGTATGAGGTGAACATGAGTGTGGAGAAACAAGGGCACCTGCCTGGAGAGAAGAAAGTGTGGAACAGAGAGGGCTGGTGGACAACCTCCACCAGCAGGGGCTTGCTTGGCCGCCTGAGGCTGCCATGCAATGCTATGAGTCCCATGAGATACTCGGTGTCCCTGAGATCCATTCCCTATCAGACTTAAAATTCTTTGAAGGGATTCTTTTTTATTGCAACTGAAAAGTCCATTGACTAAAACAATGATTTCTGTCTCTTTTTGATTCCAGAGGTTAGGGAGGATCAGACTGTGAAACTTGGGAAACAACACTTCCTCTTTTTAAAGTCAGTTCTCCCCCTGGACTTGGATGTAATGAATTTAGGACCTGGGGCCCTCTTCAGTGACCTGGAAGGATGAATGGACCTTCCGGTTCATCAGGGGCTGAACTGGGCGGTAATTGTTCACCATCATCATCTCTTCTTCACCAAGTGCAGAGAACAGGAGCGTGCGAAAGGCGGCCAGCTGGAAGGAAGAGCAACTAGAGTGAGCCGGGTGCAGGTACAGAGTGAACTGCTTCTGAGTGTCCCGCATGCCTTGTGTAGTCCCCTCCCACATTGAATTGGGGATAGCCCTATGTGACCAATGCAGTATGGCAGCGGTGACTCCTAAGTTATGTCAGGAAAGGCATTGCAGCTTCCAATGTGGTCTCTTGAATCAATTGCTCTGGGGAAGCCATTCACCATGATGTGAGGACACACAAGCAGCCCCGCAGAGAGGCCCACGTGGAGAAGAACTAAGCCAACATCTAGCACCATTGCAGCTCCTTGCATGAGCCATTTTGGGAACAAATGCTCCAGCCCAAGTCAAGCTGCTGGAAAACTGACCCTGACTGCAACTCCATGAGAGACCCTAAACCAGAACCACCCAAATTCTGACCTGATGAGTGATTATTGTTACACAGCAATAGAGAACTAATGCATACGATATAAACACTAAAGTAACATTTGATTCATTCAAGGAGCTAAAAGATTATTTTTTATGTATCATCTCATTTGTTCTCAGAATATGCTTATGAGCTCTGTGAGAATAACTCACATGTTTAATTAGATACAGAAGTGAGATTTTATTTACACAGTGATCCCTTACTGAGCAGGGTAGATCTGCATGGCTGATGAAGCATCCTTAGAGCTATTTAGGGTCCGGGATACTCAGTTTCCCGGGCACTCCAGCTCAGGGCTCTTGCTTTGCATGTTTTTGACTCTCAGTAACTCAGCCTTTCTCCTCTCTTCCATTCGGCAATCTCCTCCCTACTGTCCAGGGGGTACACACACCACGTCTTCAGTTCCCCTGGTCAGGGTAAGAAGCCTCTACTCTGCATGTTTGTATAGTACTCACTCATCACCCTGTCTTAAAACGATCCACTTATGTTGCCATTGTCCCACCAAACAGTGGTGTACAGAGAATAGCATCATTGTTTCTATACCACCCCCTCCCTGCCTACCCCCTGTCACCCTATCCTGCTACAAACCTGACACGTAATGGGTGCTGATTGCATGTTTGCTGAGTGACAGAAAGCATCTTGGTGACAAGAGCTGTTCTTTAGCAAAGGCCTTCCTCATGTCTGTAACAGTTCTGGTTTGGGGATAGGATGGTAATCTGCACCCTATCCCCCATCTCAAAGTTCAGACTTTCAAAGCAAAGGGCATCGTTTCATAACATTTAAATAAAAGAATAATTTCACAGACTTGTGAAACTGGAAGACTTCTAAGAGCTCATCTAGAGTGTTGAGGAAGCGTAAAGAGTAAAAATGAACCAGAGGTGATAAATACTGCTATGATTGATCAGAAATGTCTGCTCTGGGCAGGAGGGGAGAAGTGACAGCAGTCTTGCTGCCTATTTATCATCCCTAAATCTAAACTGCCCTAAAGAGACAAACATTCTCCCAATTCTTAAGATTTCCAGATAAAAAGATACTATAACTTAAAACAAAACAAAACACATGTTTAAGTTATATTTACTTATTAGGAAAAATAGATTTTTTGGATAAGGAAAAGAAAGAAAATAAAAACCACTATAGATGTATAACCCTGCGAAAATGAGCAGTAGTAACTTTTTGATGTGTATTTCTGGGATAGATTAGGGTATTCAGTTAATGTCACTCACCTCTACCTCCCTGACTCTGGCCTTGCCATTGTGACATGCTTTGGTCAACAGGATGTGAACAAGTGTGAAGCCAGCAGGAAGGCATGTGCTGTTTGGCTTGTCTTTTGTATTTTTTTTTTATTTACCATGAGAAGTAGCCCTTGGTCGCCACTGGTCCAAGGAGCATGAGAGACAGTGGCCTGAACGACTCCAACCACCTTGTGAACCCAGCCATCCACAGCCTCCCCAGCCAACCCATAGACCCACAAGCAGAAAAGGTAAATGCCTGTTATAAGCCATTGAATTTTGGGGTGATTTGCTACATAGCATTATTGTAGCAATAGGCAACTAATACAATCCTCTGGAACTTTCTCTTGGCAAATGTAGTTCCATCACTTCTTAATACTGCATGTGAGAAAATCCTCTGCAATCCCAGTTTCTTACTGTTCCATAATCCAAAGAAGCGGAACACACTCAAATTTTCTCTTCCCCCTCAATGATCCTACTTGTTTAATTGCTTTTCAGCATCCATCTATGACGTCCTTTTGTTCCTTAATTTATTCACCAACAAATACCTACTCAGGGACCATTATGGGCAAGGACCAATGATCATGTTCCAATTATAATGACATTTCTGTTCTTTTAAAGTAGGCGTGTCCAACCTGTGGCCCAGACGGCTTTGAATGAGGCCCAACACAAATTCTTAAAACATTATGAGATTTTTTTTGGTAACCTTTTTTTAGCTCATCAGCTATCATTAGTGTTAGTGTACTTTACATGTGGCCCAAGACAATTCCTCCAGTGTGGCCCAGGGAAGCCACAAGGTTGGACACTGATGATTTAAAGTAACTTGACCCTGACATAGGTGTAGACTGAAGAGTCAGCACTGACAGCGTTCAGCCATTAGTCATCAGGGATACTTGCCATGTCTGAACTCCAAACCACTAAAGACTAGCTAGTGCTAAAATATAACTGTTCCCCCATATCAGTTCCCTCTTCTTCCCCCATCTCTAGCTCGCTCTCTCACGCTAATCTCTCAAGGTTAAGAAGAAAAAGTCGTGATTTCAGAAACCTCTGTCCAAGCCCAACGAGCTCCTATTTCAATGAGAAATTCTTGTGTAAGAACATCTAAAACGCACC
Source organism: Craseonycteris thonglongyai (assembly GCA_004027555.1). Lineage (NCBI taxonomy): Eukaryota > Metazoa > Chordata > Mammalia > Chiroptera > Craseonycteridae > Craseonycteris > Craseonycteris thonglongyai. The sequence continues at coordinate 34,374 of PVKE010003043.1, read as the reverse complement.
AAAGAACAAAACACGGTGTTCGCTTACAATAGCTGAGTGGCAATGCCCTAAACAAGGGGATTTCTTGAGTACAGTCCCCTACACGGGCTACAGGCACCTCTCACCTGGTTTGGAGCCACTTCGACGGGCTTCTTCTGGATAATCCAGGTGACTGACTCGGTTAGTGGAGGCGTGGTGAGGGAGCCCGGGTAGGTCCAGTAATCCCGGCAGGTGGGCAGCAGACAGGAGGGCTCAAAGGGGCCCACGGTGGCCCGCGCGTCCTGAGAGACCAAGACAACAGGTCAGTGCTCAGGAGGAGATGCCTGAGGAGCAGGAAGGGAGGGAATAGCACTCCATCTTTATTTCAGCAATGTGGCCTTCATGCGTCTAGGAGGGAAGTGTGTTGCCCAAGATAAAGGCTGTGAGGCCAAGGTGGTCACATTTGGAAACGGTAACAAGAACATGTGACCCTTGTGGCAGATCACGGGTGCCCACCAAATGTGTATGTTTCCTGTCAAAGTTATTTATTTTCATATACCTAGGCTGTGAAAATATCACACTTAAAAAAATTGTGGTAAAATAACATGTATAACATAAAATGTACCCTTTTAACCATTTTTAAGTGTATAGTTCTGTGGCATTAAGTACATTCACATTGTACTTAATGAAAGTCCCATCTCCGGGACTTTCTCATCCTCACCTTGTCCCCATTAGACACGAACGCTCCCTCCCACCCCACCCCCCACCCCACCCCCTGGTGACCACCATCCTACATTCTGTCTATGGATTTGGCTCCTCTAGGAACCTTGTGTGAGTAGAATAATGCAGTTGGGACTGGCTTATCTCACTTCGCATAATGTCCTTAAGGTTTGTCCATATTGTAGCATGTGTCAGAATTTCCTCTTTTTAAGGAATCTGCCACAAGGGCCGTGATCTGCCACAAGGGCCACATGGTTATACATGTGGAATGTATACCACATGCGTTTCTCCATTCATTCATCAGTGAGCATGGGGGTCGCTCTACCTCTTGGCTATTGTGAGTAATGCTGCTGTGAACATAAATATGCCAATATCTTTTAAGGCCCTGCTTTCAATTATTTTGCATATATACCCAGAAGTGGGAACCCTGGGTCCTATGGAACCACCAGATTGTTCTCCATGTTGGCTGAACCAGAGACTATGGCACTGGAGTTCTCTTTAAAGCAGCCTTCCCTGATGTAAGTGCCGCGGTACCGACGCACTCAGGAGGATGCCCCGTGTTGAGCATTCCCTGACTCATGCTAGGAAGTTCCTTCTCACAGAGAGCAGGCTGGATTGACAGGGCTGGACAGCCCGTCTGGGGCAGGGCTCTCCGTACCACGCCCCACGAGGGATTCCTGTCAGCACGTCCTGCTTGGGAGCCCTGGGTTCAGAATCCACGTTGCTTGCTTTCTGCGCTTTATAAAAGGATAGGGAGGAACCAGCCTCCCTGAATGCCAAGTGACATCAGTGCGATGCCACTATTCATTCATTCACTTTTTCATTCACTTACAGCTATGTGATTAGCACCTGTGCTAAACCTGACCTCTATCTTAGGTGCTGGTGTATACAAAACCACGACTTTCATGGATCTCCCCTTTCGCTCAAAGAAAGCAGACAGCACACCAAGTAATAAGTAAATGCAGTAGACTCTCGGTTAACCGGCACCCATGCGGATTGGTAGATGATGGATAAATGTATGTAGACTCTCCGTCAACTGGCACTCTTAAGCAACCGGCATATTTTGAGAGTGCCAGTTAACGGAGAGTCTATTGCATCTAGCAGTTTCCATGATGATAAGTGTGATGAAGGAAAATGAAGTAGAGCAGTGAGGAGGAGTTGGCGTTTTAAGAGGGGTGGCCCCCAAAGCTTCACTGAAAAGGTGACATCTGAGCAAAGACATGGAGGAGGTGAGGGACAGGCCATGCGAGTTCCCAGGGACGAGCTGTCCAGCAATGGACACCGCCTGTGTCAAGGCCCTGAGGTAGGTGCTGTCTGATGGGCGAGAGGAACAGCAGAGACCACGTGGCTAGAGTGAGTAAATGTGACACAAGAAAGCAATAGAAAGAAATGGGGGGCAGGGAGCCAGCAGATGGGAACATCCCTGCTTCTGCCCTGAGCTGGGACCCCTGAGGATATCCACCAGCAGGAGCAGGAGCAGGGGGCTGCTATCTGAATGCAGAATGGCACCCACAGGGTATAAAGAGAAAGGAGGGCCTATGAGCCAGTCTCGCCTCCTTGCAAGCCAAAGGCATCAGAGAAAAAAGGACCCTCGGAGTCCCTTGGGTTGGCAGGCCCAGGATGGTGGCCTCCACCCTTCTGGGAATCAATTGAGAATTAAAAGGCCAAACGGGGTCAGGCCCGAAAGCAACATAACACTACCCAGCCTCAACTCCAGACCCCTCCTGGGCCCAGGTACTGCAGGATGATCTTCAAGCTGAAGCAGGCACACTCTCCAAGGAAAAGGCTTCCCTGTGCGGCAGCCTTCCGCCTCGCCATGGGGCCCGCACGACCTGGCTCCTACCCTAATTACTGGCTTTCATCAGTCAGAAATGGGGAGACGTTGGTTAAGCTGCCGGAAGGGAGGAAGGAAGATAAAACGATTCACGCCGACATAATTGTGAAGGGCCTTGCGCGTGCCAGGTGTTTACTCCGTAATTAATGATCTAGTTACTGTCTTCCAAGCAGCATTATTGAAACATAATTCACCCCCTTTCAAATATGCAATTCTATGGCTTTTTGTATATTCACAGATAGCTATGTGGAAATGCTGTCACAGTCAATCCTAGAACATTTTCATCCCCTCAACATAAACTAGAAAAAACAAACAGCAAATACTCTTTAGCTATCACCTCCTCTAACCTTCCCACCCTGCCCGACCCTGTCACAGACACCTCTAATCGGCTTTCTGTCTGCACGGATTTACCTATTCCGGACATTTCCTATAAAGAGAATCATATAATGTGGACATTTGTGATTGGCTTCTTCGACTCAGCTTTATATCTTCAACGTTCATCCATGTTACAGTGTGTGTCAATGCTTCATTCCTGTTCCTTTTTATGGCTAAATAATATTCCATTGTGTGGTCTCGTTTGTTCTTGAATGAAAACAGGTCACATGGGACAAAATGCAAGAAGTACCAGTGGGTGTGTGGTGACAAATACATTCCTTCCCTCCACCTCATTCCTCTCCCTGTCCCCAAAGGCTGCCTGCCACACACCTGAGGCAATTACCGTGAATTTTCTGAACCACCCTTTGAGAGGTATTTCTATTTTAATAACTTTCCCAAAGCCACACAATTAGATGGTAGCAGAACCCAGATGCTACAGGCCTGTCCTGTTCCAAAGCCAGGGCTGGCTCCTCCCTCTCTGGGGGCTGCAGGGGTGGGCAAAGAGGCAGCAGGTCATATGGAGGAGCAGCTGGATGCACCCACCAATCTGCCCGCTGCCTGCTTCTTTCCAACTAAAACTTTGAGAGGCCATCGGCGTATTTACAGTAATGTCACCAGGAACGCTGTGTCCTGTCCCTAAAGCACATTAGGGTTCTGAGCAGCCCCTGATGCAGACAGCTGCTCCCCCGTGGGGCCCCCAGAGCAAGTCAAGGCCCCTCTACCTGTCTGTCAGCCTTGTTGGCTTGAGTGTCAGCTGGGAGCTCACAGTGTGGTTTGGACCACTGTCTTCGCCAGTACAGATGGACTAACTCCTGGTGGATGGGCCCTGACTCTGTGCATCTTCATTGTTCTCTTTTCTAATGAACTGTATCCCGCTTTGGAAGGAGGGAAGATGGTTCCATGTGGTACATGTGTGTCAGAATAAAAATGGAAGAAGAGGCAAAATGATAGGGGTTGGAACAAATCAGCAGTGGCCAAGGCTTGCGGAAGGAGGCTTGACTCTGCACGGGACACTGGATGGACCATGTGGGGCAGGGCGCTGTTCTGTCTGGTCCTGGGGCGGGGATTCCGTGACTCTACAAATTTGTCAAAACCCTAGAACTGTACAGCACAGAGGTGACTCCTAATGCCACAAACTTTAAGAAGTTGCCCCGACGTTGGGGGAACCCAGGAAGGAGTGTCAACTGTGACAAATAATGTGCATGGATCACACACCCCCAGTCCATATTGCACAGATTCCTGTGCACCAAGGCTGGGCCTTTTACCTCTAAAGAGTCTAACTCTTTAATTGTCAGGTGAGGAAACTGAGACCCAGAGATGAGCATCTGGACCATCAGTACTTCTGTCACCACACTGACATCGTTTCTCCCATGCAGTTTGCCCAGGAGACCCTGAGTGAGCCCACTTTGGGGGTGGGGACCCCTCTCCAGAGCCTTCCTTGGAAGCCAAACACACCCCTGAGTAAACAAGGCCTCATAGCCAGTGACTTTCTTTCCCACCAGGAGGTGGACACCACACCGTGTGGGCAATGGAAGCCAGTTGGGAAAACATCCTAGGTTTAATCTGGGCCTTGGATCAGTGAGGAAGAGGGTGCTCCGAGCACCTTAACCTTTCCGAGTTCCTGAGCTGGCGGACAAGTCAGCGGGGGGTGATCTGGTCTCAGGTCCCACAAAGCCAGCCCAGAGGTCAACACCACACAGATCAAACAGCCCCCGAGAACCGGCAGAGGAAGGGCTGGCCTCCCGCTTTCCTCAGGAGACGTGCTCGTCATTGTTAAGACAGGTGGGAGCCCCATCCGTCCCCGCTTCCAAGGACCACAGGGACGCCTTCGGTCTCAGAAGGCTTTTGTTTGGTACCGAACAAATAAACTGTGTTTCTTTGGAATTTCCACTTCTCCATCAAAGTCCCTTCTGGGCTCTTGTTGGAGAAAAGCTACATTGTTGCCCTGGTCACGGTTTTGCACTGTGCTTAATGCAACAACGAGTCCAAAGGAAACTGGGCGAAGATCTGCTCTTTCACGTGTGAGCAGTGGGTTTGCAGGACTTTCCCTCTCTCTGTGGTCTCCCTGCTCTTAGGGACAGGATGGTCGGGAGTCCCCACCAGGAATATGCCAGGTGGCAATTGGCTGGGCACTGTTAAATATTAATAATTAGGTATTTATTTCAATTGGTTTTAAAACCAACTAATGGATGTTGTTGCTTGGGACAAACTAAGATATTTTAAAAAGCTGGTCAGGGGAAGCCGGGATGGTTCAGTGGGTTAAGCGCTCACTTTGCAGCCCTGGGGACCAAGGATCAAATCCCGGCCCCGGCCCGTGCGGACCCATATGCTGAACTGGGGAGTGCCCCCAGTTTGGTTCTCACCGGGGTGAAGACCCTGGCCCAGTTCCTGCCCTGTGCAGCCCCGCACCCACCTGTGGAATGAAACTATGTGGAAAAACCAATGATGTACCACCATGGAGACTGCTCTGGGCCCTCTCCCTTCTCTCTGTCTCTGTCTCTGTATCTCTCTCTCTCTCTCTCTGTCAAAAACAATAAAAATAAATATTTTTTAAAAAGGCTGGTCAATATAAAACTATACATATTAAGTAACTACTAGGACCAGTGCAGGCAGACAGGGCAAAAATCTTCAAGACGCTTCCTGAATGAATACTAGGTGACTCAAATCGAGTCCAGCATCCCAATTATACCAAGAAGGGAGGGGCCCCTAGAATAGCAGTGACACCGCGACATCAGAGAATTAGCCAGCTAGTGACAGAACTGGAGTTAGCCCCAGCGAGTTCCATTTCAGGAATGGCACTCAGACCCTCTCTGCAACACTCTTTCAACCATGCTGGTGTTTTGTTTTGTTTTGTTTTTCCCCGCTTTGCAAACGAGTCGTGGCTCTAAACAATTTTGCTTTTCCAATTCTGCCGATTGCAATAGATGTAGCTCACCTTATGTTTTATTTCCGGCAAGACTTCCACCAGCTTCTGCAGTGCCTCATGATGGGCCCCCAGCTGCACAGCACAGACAGAGGAAAGTTTCATCGGAAAAGCAGAGGACAGGGTGGCAACAGGCACACTTCATTCTACATAAAGACTGTGCTCAAAAAGCCGTGCTTAGTCACTGCGTGTTCCTTTCTTCGTTAGGAGAGCGATGCCCTGGCAAGAGGTTACCTTTAAAAATACGCCTATCACAGCCAAGCCATCCTCTCCCAAGACAGCTTCTTTGTAATTTGGGTATTTCACAGAGTTCCAATGAACTAGGTGCAGCTGAAACACGAGAGAAAGAGAAGTTATACTTGTGGCAAGAAGGAAAACATGGCAGACCTGTGTGTCTGGTGAATGAATTTAAGGAATTTAGTCAGTGCGGTGGGACTTGGGGGAATACCAGCACCAGCCGCGTGCTTGGAGCTCCCAAATACTTGATAAAAGCACAGATGGTAAGGACCTCGGCATTTCTGGTGGGAAAGAGGCTTGTTCTAATGTTGTCAAATAGAAATGGGTAATCGGATTGTTGACCCTTTTTTTATGTTTTTCAGCTATCCTTGAATGTGGGTTGCCAGATTACATACAGGACTCTCAATTAAATTTGAATTTCAAGTAAATAATGTTTTGATGTAAGTATACCCCAAATATTGACTTTTTATTTTCTACATCTGTCCCGCTTCCTTGAACTTCAGCTGGATCCTTATTTCACACCCCTCCTTCAGTTTTCCTGAGTCCAGACTTGGCATCAGGATAGGCCAGATGACAAGGATTTAAATCAGGGGCAGGGACTGGCTGAGGAAACAGGCTTTGCTGGGTCTCTGGCGAGTGGGAGGCGGAGCCAGGGCACCTGGGCCTGGCTCTGGGTTCTCTGTAATGAGACTGTGTGCTGCTGCCGAAGCCCAGTTTGGCTCAGACCCTGGAAGGGACCTGGATGCTCACATATGTTTCCTTCTGTGGGCATGAGCGGTGGTGGAGGCCTTTCTGAATGGTGACTCAAGCCCTGTCACTGCGGGCTCAGTGACAGAAAGCCCTCCAGCCTCTCATGGTTACCAAGACCCTCCTTACACCGCTGCTGGGTTCCAGGGCCCAGGAGTGGGGGTCTGGGGTGGGGGGTTGTGCCACCCTGCTGGGTCCACGTGTGCTCCAGGTGACACCTCACTCCGAAGTCCTAGTGTTCCTGGCCATATGCACTGGGGACAGAGAGGGTGACAAGGCGTCTCCCTGCCCATTTGTGGCTCACCTGTGACCCCTACCTGCTATCCTAGTGCAATATCCCAGAAATAGAGACTGCTGGGCCCGTGGCCCCAACTTGTAGCCTTCTTTCTTCCCAGACCCCTCCTGTGGAGCTGGCTTTGCCTTCCCAATCCCCATGGAAACGGTACCCTGCCACATGGTCTATGCTAATAAATTACAAAAACCTCCTCTGTTAAACTATTTGATCCTTGAAAACTATGGTGTGGATACACACAGTAATGAAGATAAAATGTGTCAAATGAAAGGGAACATGGTACAAGCCACTGTGCCTTCATTTTTGTCCTATTTGTAAATTTGTGTATAAGTATCACAATAGATGTAACTCCTTTATAAGCTGTCCCAGAGGTCACCTCTGGGTGTGTGATTGATTACAGGTGATTTTTATTTTTTGGTTTGGTGGGACTCTCTAATTCGACTTTAACTATAGTATTACTCCCATAGCAATGGCAACAAAAAGCTGACACAAAAATAGTTCATAATTTAAAATGCATCCAAAAGTCAGGTGGTTAGTGGGCGGACAGTGGTTTGATAAAGTGAATATGGCAAAATGTTTACCAGAGAATCTGGGTGACATCCTCAATTTTTTATTTTTTTTATTTTTTTGTATGTTGGAAAAATTTCATAATAATATATTGGGGGAAATCTGTCAGGCACCCCATTAAAACTACAAAATCTTACCACCCCACCATAATTACAAAAACTAGTTCCGAACATTTCTCTCCCTTCATTTTTACCCCTGACTTGAATGTTGCAAATATTACTTTGTTTTAAGATGATGTCTATGGGATTTTCCGACTCTCGGTAGGAGTCCTCGGATGCCCCAAAGGCCAGACAGAAAGCCTCTCGTCCGTTAGTGGCTACCAGCAAGCGTGTGCCTGAATGAGAGGCTGTTAAGGGCACAGACTTTGTTCTTAAATCCCAGCTGTCTGGCTTTGGCTCCTTACACAGCCACTCAGAGCCTCAGTCTCCTCTTTAGTTCAAGGAATGTGCTAATAGTACCCTTCCTTTAGGATAGTTGTGTGATTGAATGGGTAGGGTGGCCAATTGTTCTGGTTTTGGCACTGCATCCCCGGGAAATCCTTCCTTTTTGGGCCACCAGGATGGTTGGTCACTCTACCATCGAGCCTGGCTCCTAGAAATCACCCCCATATTTGCTGCTCGGATGCGGTCTACAAACCTCTGCCGGGTACACCTGGTCATCCACCGTATGCTCTGAGCCCCACTCGTTCACTGCGCCCCAGTGGAAGTGGAACTGCTTCAGTCGGTAGTGATTTTCCAAGGGGCCACCACTAATTCCTGGAAAATGAAAGGAGTAACACTGACGAATTGGTTTGTCTCTTCATTGGACTGTGGTGTTTCTATGACACAGACTACACTGAGGTCCCATTTCACTCTCGAGAGATAGAGGTCATGTTGAGATGATAAACTGGAGGCGGGTGGGGCATGAGAGGTGGGTCTGGTCTGTCTGCTCACCTCTGTCCCTGTCTCCTGGCCTTGGGTCGGCCTACATCATGCTCACAGCACGTGCCTAAATGACTGCAGATCCTAATGCGGCCACCAGGTGGTGGTAGGGGCTTCAACCCCTGCCAGCAGCAATAAGGCAAAGAAAAAAGGGGTTCTGAAATGTGTGCCTGTGTTCTAAGATTTCCAAACGTCCTTATTTGGAAACAATGTAATTGATATCCATCAATGTCACCTCAATACATTTAACAATTATATATATAAAGAAATAATATGGAGAAATAGATACACATACAAATAGGCCTGCAGAAATAGCCATTTCTGAAAAGACAAAAAGCTTAGTAAGCGCTGAGAAATAAATATGGAAGAAGAAAGGGAGAATAATTTTAAACATTAATCAGAATTTTTGGAATTCTGATCATAAATAATGGTCACAAAATAAAATGCAAAAAAAGGAAGGCATTATATATAATGTCTTTTAAATGAGAAAAAAAGAGCTTAAATCCTATCACTGACTAATTTCATAAGCTAATATTTAAAGAGCGAGATTTTAAAATGAGTTCTGAGAAACAGCATGCTACTTTTTCCACCAGCGCTAGTCTATGCTGTCCCTGCTCAGTTCAGTCCCACTGTATGACCAGGTTTTATTGGAATAGTCCTTGTAAGTCACCCTACATACCCGAGTGACGTCCCCAGAAGCTCTTAGCTGGATGTGCAGGGGCTCAGGTGTGAGCAAGCTGGCCCCCCACTGCAGAACTGTGGGTGCCATCCAGAGGTCGGGGTTAAGGCTGGCACTCTGCGTGTGAACGATCTTGCCGTGTCTCTGATGCACGTGGCTCCGCCTGTTTCCAGCTGCACTTTGCTAACGGATTTCTGCGAACAACTGCTACAAGTATAATGGTGACTAGTGGGCATCTCCCTTTGAACTGAAGTGCATACCTGCTTCTGGGGTGGCTGGGACAAGTCTGGAAGACAGGGCAATGTGATGGAGTGGATTTCAGAGGACCTTGTGTGGGCAACGCCTCTGTGTGTCAGATACCACTGGCTAGGAGCGCGTTCTGTTTGTTTGTGTTTACCATAAAAAGTATTTGTAGCCGAAAGCCCTGAACTGTAAATGAGAAAACAGGGTCAGCTCATGATTCTGTTTTCAATCAGGTCAGAAAGCTTATCTCCATCTTTCTTCTCTCAAAATGAGGGTGTTGGTCTAGAAGGTCATTCAGGGCTCATTGGCCAGAAAGTTCTATGGCTTCCTGAGGCAATCTTCTATTTCTCTTAACACACACACATATGAATTGTATCATAATTAAAAAAAAACCACCCAGAAATAGCTCTTTCCCCAGTAAACACATAGAAACATTTAAAATCATAAAGTCTGAATTCACTGGCAGCCAACAGCACTTGTGAGCATGAAAGAGGGACATCTCCCAGCTGGGTTCAAGTGGCAAGACTTTAGTGGAGTTTTTCTGGGTACAACAGGGCTGATTTTTTCCTTGGGGTGAGGATACTCCAGCAGATTGGCCTTTGTAGTTTTGTATTGTATTTTAATTTATGAGGAGAGGTTAAATAGGTTGCCAGTAATCTCTGAGGTGTAGCAATGGAAGGTAGGATTCGAGCTTGGGTCTGAATGTTGAAATTTGTGCCTTTCCACTTTGTCCTTCAAAGTGCAAAATGTAATCTAAGGAAATTACAGCACTGTCAAGTGCAGGCAGTGGGAATCTGTATGCCACTTCTGCCTGGCACCTTGTCTCCATGGTGGAAAGGGAATTGGTGGCACGAGCCAACCAGAGACTTTGTGCCACCAAAAAGTGTCACTTAGTAACCCAGAGGTGGCCTGTGGGTGAGTCTGCCTGTCGTCCCACCAACTGTCCTCCAGGAGATGCCATGTGCGCTGAGAGACCAAGACTGGCAATATGCTCATCTATGCAGAAGGTAACCACGTAGATGTCCACACACGTCTGTATCCTCTTTTCCAGAACAAAAGTGCCAGGAGACAGGAATGATGCATGTTTCATCTAAGCCAGGGACCAACTGAACTGCACACAAGGCTGTGTGTTAAGTACCGTTCAGTCAAGTTCCCAGGACAGGAATCATTTCTGTCTTGTTCATCATCGTATTCTCAGCACTTAATCTAGAACATGTCCCTTGAACATGCCCAGTGGATAAATGAATGGGATTATTGATTGGTTCATTCAGCTACTCAGTCAGTAAGCAGGATTGTGTGTTGTAGTAGAATTCAGCCTTTCCCATGGCCAGTTGGGAACTGCCTGGGATTTCTAGGGAATTCTGCAGATTTATTTCAAGACCTCTATTTGCAGCTTAGCTCTAACTTGCTGTGTAACCTTGGGCAAGATGCTCAACCTCTCTGAGCCTCAGTCTCCCCACCTGTGAAATGAGGGCTGTCGGCAGGATAAACGAAGATAAATGGCAGGAAAAGCACTTTGTATATTGTTGTCAGACAAGGATGATGATAACAATGTTAGTGACAATATGCTATGTAATGTTTCAGGCACTCAGTTTCTTCATCTATTAAAAAAAAAAAAGGAATTGCAACATAAGTGGTTCTTGTGATCCCTTCCAGTTCAAGCATCTTAGAATTCTATGTAGGTTCATATATGGTCTCCAAAAAGAATTATACCAATGGCATGAGAAATACATCCACCACTACTAGCTGGATGTCTGCCAGATCTCTGCCAAAAATAGCCTTTAGAAAAAGCACTCCATACTGTTGCCAACAGCAGAAAGACAGAATCAGAGACTGCTGGGAGGGAGGGGACTTGTGAACACCAAGAATTACTCCTCCCTCTGGCAGGTAAAAGAGCTGCAGAGGTCAGAAGACATTCTCATGGTCATCCTCCAGGCCTGACTGGAGTCCAAGGACCAGGGCTCCATGATCTCCCCGACATCAGACTGCTCCCAGAATTCTTTACTGGAGCAACCTCTCGCCAGCTGGACTCTTGCCTATCTGTTTCCCAAAGACCTAGTAAGTAGCCTGTTTCAGTAAGAGAATATAAAATGGAAGCCCATCCTTTGTAATCCCACGGCCTCCCACTGCAGGAAAGAATGTTCCTTTTCAGTGAGGCCTCAGAATATGCATCTCCTTCCCACTGACATCTGGTCATTTGTACATGAACCAGGGACTTGCTGGAAACCTGGGCTGAGGACAAGCAAACTCAAAACAAAACTCCCAAAAGGCTGCTGCCCCTCACTAGTTTTGTAACATGCAAAGGCAAATAAGGAGATAAGCAAACCCTGAGCTTCTCTAGGAGGAAAAAGTGAGGAGGAGGGCATTATGGGGCTGGCTGGTTTTCTGGGGCAGGCAGGAGGAAGCTAAGCTATGACATGGGCTGGGTTGGAGCGGCCCCCTGTGGCCAGTTGTGGAGATACACCAGGATCTGCCATTCTGGCTGTTGCAACCTTCGCTCCTTTTAAGTGTATTTCAGAAGAGAAAAACAGCACCTTGAAAAGCACAATGTTTAAATTCAAAAACCCCATAGAGGGGAAGCCAGGATGGCTCAGTAGGGCAAGGGCTCGCCTTGTAGCCCTGGGGTCCGAGGATCAAATCCTGGCCCTGGCCCTGGCCTATGAGGACCCATACGCTGAACTGGAGTTCAGCTTTTGTGGGGGTGAACCTCCCATAATGGGAGGCTCCCAGTTTGACCCCCAGCTCACGGGGGCTTGCCTCCTATGCCTCCTATGCGGGAGGCCCCTGGCCCCATTTCCACCCTGCAACTGATAAAATACAACTATGGAGACTGCTCTGGGCCCTTACCCTTCTCTCTGTCTCTGTCAAAAACAATAAAATTTCTTTTTTTAAAGAATGCCACAGAACAATCTCACTATAACAATGTCTCTCAAAGACAGCCCATTAGCAAAACTGGGAAACTGAGTGATCTTGGTTCCAGTTACTGAACTGCTCCCAGACTCAGTTTTCCCATCTGTAAAATGAGGATGATCCTAGTGGCTACTCGGAGGGGTACTGCAAGGATTAAGTCACACCGGAAATACAAAGTTCTTAGCATGATGCCTGGCAGTTTGGAAGCCCTCAAAGAACAAGACCCAGCCACCCTCTGGCATGTCTCTGATATGGGATGAGATAGCTGACTAAGGAGAAAAGGCTATCATTGATCAGCGTCTCGTGTGTCCTGGGTGCTGTGCAGGCAGCCAGCCACATCTGTCAGCTCACATAAGTGCCAGCGCCGGGTGGACAGTATGTGCTATAAATGCTGCTACCTGACAAGCCAGCATGCATTGAGCACCTGCTACACGCTAGGCATTGTACAAAGCACTTTATGCCCACTCCCCCCGCTGCTCCCAGAAAACATATGACCCCTTCACAATGACACTGCAGCAGGTACTATTCGCCCATTTTTGAGATGAGGAAACTGAGGCTCAGAGGAGTTACGTCACCTGCCTCAGGTCACCCGGTGACTCCAACCCAGGCCTGCTTGAAGCTCCAGCCCTTGGCATACCTAGCAGGGTTTAAGCCAGACTCTATTTTTTTCTTGCTAGGAATGTTAGAGACCCGAGTTAAGGTTGCAGCCCCAAATTAAAAGAAAAAAAAAAATCTCAAACTGACTGTTCATAATAACAACAACACAGTGTCAAAATAATTCGGCCGTGCATCACCCCAGTGTTCTCCATGAGCAGGTGCAATTGGGAAATTGTATCAGTAACTGCCAGACCCTCCAAATACCCCGAGGTCAGATAACATCAGAGGCTGGCTCCACTGCCATTTGCTGGTCCCCGGATACCTATTGTCTCTGTTCTTACAATGGTGGCTGTTAATAGACATCTATTTGTAGTTCTGTGTTTTTGCAGGTTTTTGGCAGACACAGTTGTTTTAAGGCTTACAGTAAGTATAAAATACGTTTGAGATGTTCTCAAGTAGTCAAAGCTGCAAGTCACATGACATCACTGAGGGTCAGCCTGTTCTTGGTGCCATTCGGGGGTTTAACTAATGTTCCAAAGCCATAAAGCTCAAAGACAAAGGGTTTCTGTGTGCTCTCTGGACCAGGACGCTCTCTGTAATGCTCTGTAAGTAAGTGGGAGCCTTGGCCAGCAGCCAGCACATGGTCAGTGTTTGTGGGGCACAGCCCTACCCTGAGGGCCCTGGAATAAGGGAATCCAGATGTTCTCTGGGAATTAAACTCAAAGGTCATCACATATGGGCTCTGGTTTTAAAGTCAGGCAAACTTGAGCTCAAATCCTGATTTCACGCTGTGTGGCTTTGCACAGGCTGTTTTATCTCCATGTCTCAGGTTTGACATTTGTAGAAGGATAATGATGCCTACTTTGTTGGAACATAGCAAGGATCAAATACAGTGACGTTTACAAAGTGCTCCCCAGCAGAACCTCTGGCACAACCAGTGCTAGCACTTCCTGTTATTATTACCGGTATTATTTTTCTTACTAAAATTATCATCACCATAATCATCACAGCACAGATTCGCAGTCACCTGAAACAGCCACTTTCTCCCAAGATAGGACCTACATGTAAAGACTTTGAAGGTAACACATATCTTAAGAGAGTGTCTATGAGGAGGGGCTCAGCCAGCCATAGAAGCATAAAAGTGGAAAAATCATTCATTCACTCAACAAATATTTGCTGAATTCCTACTACGTGCCATACCCTATGCTGAATGTTGGGGACCGAGAGAGAATGATACGGATGCCCGCCTGCCCTTCTGGAGCTTGGAAGCCCTAGGGGCAGACAAACAGTAAGTGAGGAATGAACAGAAGCAGTTATGAGTGTTATGATAGGCATGATGGGGTGCTTTGAGGGGAACCTCAACTGGTGTAGGGCATCCCTGAGGAAGTGGTGGTTTAGCTAAGCCCTAGAAATGAAGATGAAGATGGTTCTAGGCAGACAGGGACAAGAGGGAGAGAGAACTGGAGGGAGAGAGCGCAGGCCACCCTGATGGCACAGATGAAAGTCCCCAGTGGCTGGAGGGCAGGGTATGTGCAGGGAGTAGTGAGAGATGGGTTGGAAGGGCAAAGGAATTGGGGCTGGCAGCGGCCAAGTAGGAGAGCCTTCACCAACAGACGTTGAGTGTTCTGGTCTTTAAAGATGGACACATCGTGCAAGAGTCACCCAAGCCATCAACTGTCTGATTCCTCAACGCCCCTGGCCTGACTCCAACGTCAGTGTGTAGGTAGGCATGCAGGGAGAAACCACGCCATGTGTGGACTGGCTGTCCTCTCCCTGCAGGAGTCTCCATGGTGGGGCCGTGTGGAATCCAAGCCCCCTGGGGTGCCTGGAGGCCGAGCGCCGATGACCATGTTTTTCATCACAAGGCCAACATTAAAAGTCCCAAGGAGTGACACAGTCTCTGTAGTAGGCTCTCCCGAGTATGCTAGAAGAATCGACTAGGCATCACATTCAGACAGTCCTCCAATTCATCTTACAAGGCCTCCATCATGGCTCCTTTCAAATGGCTCTTCTTCTTTGTTCCCTTTCCATTGAATCTCACCCACCACTGTCCGCCCCTCCTCTCCCTAGGTGGTCTCCCTAGACACTCACAGCTCCCCCGCCTCCTCTTCCTCTTCTTCAGTCTCCTTCCCACGTGCCACACACAACACACCGTCCCCTCTGCCTTTCCAAACCCTCGGGAAGCCTAGTGGCCTGTTCTGCTCTACACGCCAGCCTTGCAGACACGGTTACTAGACCATGTAGATGCGGGATCTACAGGTGATGTCTCTCTAGAGACGGGGGTAGGAATCAGCAGTGCTTGCATTCTCCATTCTCCACCCGTGACTTAGTTTATCTTGCACTTTACCTTTTCCCCTATTTCCTAACTTGAGATCTTGTGAGCCAGGAACTGCGCCTGGGAAGTTTTCTGTGACTTAGAACATTGCTAGGCACAGAAGGTGCTTCGTAAATATTTGTGAAAGAAAACGGCTTGCGTTGCTCCATTGCACAGGAACAATGGTAGCTTCTTGTATGGAACAAGAACGTAGAATTCCTGGGTGGTTTTGTGGAAGCAACGGTGAGTGGAGTTCCTAGCAATGGACACAAGGAGAACAGGGTTGGAACCACACGGGTGTTACAACGTGATAGGGATCTCAGACAGTTCTGCCATTTCCAGACTGTTTCCTGCTCAGTGGAGTGTTTTGTCAGACAACTAGCCAGGACACTCAGGGCGCAAGGCATTGATGAATCACAGGAATGGTCAGGAGCGTTGGCACCAGATGGGGGCTCAGACTTACCACATGTGCTGGGAGCCCTCTTCAGCCTCACCACACTCCAGATGCTGGGGAGACTGGAGGGATTGGTGCCATCAGAGTGGGGGCTGGGGACCCTGGGAACAATGCAAGGGAAGAGGAAAAGATGAGTGCGGGGAGGAGAGGAAGGATCAGAGGCTGGAAGAACAGTGCCGGAGGAGGAAGAGACCACCAAGGAGTTGGGCCAGTGAAATCAGCCTGGCTTGGCCTGGGGGTCCGAGGAAGGGGAGTGTGTGGGTTGGAACTGATGTGGATCATGGGCCCTTGTGGGGATTATTATTCCCATGGATCGGGTGAGGGGGCAGGCTCAGAGAACCACACTTCTACCTGACCTCCAAATAATACCTCTGTCTCCCAGAAAATACCCACACCCAGGACCTGAGAGAAGAAACAGTAGATAAACCAGGTAGACAAGTAGCCTCTATCTTGATTCCATAACGAAGCTGGAAAATCGATGGTTTTAAGAACCAGGTTGCCAATTTGCAAATTTCATGAAAAACAACTGCCCTTGAATAAAAGTGTGATGATGACGTTGTTCTTTCATCCCAGGCAAGGTTTTATCTTCGGACCATGTAGCCAAGTCCCCTTCCTGACAGCACAGGATGCCTTTCCGGGAAGCCCCTAGGCCCTTGTGCTTAATCTTAGAACCACCCGTTCATGCCTCACACGGCAGCCACGTTGCCTAACCTGACCTGCCTGGCTGCCACATTCCTGACCCTTCTCCAGGCCCCACCCCCAGCCTGCATTTCCGGGGAGGGGGGAGCCCCAGATTGTTCCAGGCCGCTTCTTTTTCGCTTCCAGGGCCTGAGCCAGTTTCTTTGCCTTGGACCTGATGATTTCCAACTGACAGAAGTCTGCAAACATGAACACCACACTGGTATGCTGGTCATTCTTCCACTCCAGGAGGAAGCATCCATTGAGCTCCTGCTGTGTGCTCCAGCTGCTGATTCTACAATGGTGAATGGCGCTCGCAGACCTCAGCTGTCTTGGCAGTCCGGGACAGTTATCAATTGTCATTTTTAGAAGATAAAAGGATGTTGTTGGCCCCACTTCACAAATGACTTAAAATGCACTTTGATGTGGGAAGGAGTGTTAGCAGACTGCGGCTTCAGCGCCTGACACCTCAGTTGCCCATCCCTGTCTGTGCAAGTGAGTGGTCCTGCAGAGAGGCTGCTCGCCAGTCACCCTGGGGCCTCCAGGCTTGGAGTTTCCATTTGTCCTTCTTCAGCTGACTGACCCGGTCACGAAAGCACACGGAGTTCTTTACAGTCAGAGAAAGCCAGACTCAGCCTGGCCAGCAGCTGCTTCTCAGCCTTCTCTGCCTTCCCTCCCTCTAGTGGAAAAACATTAAACGAGTACATGGCCAGAGCCTGGCATGGCTCATTTTATTTTGAAGGAACCACCGTAGGTGAACCTATCATTGATCGAATGCTTAGTTCTCCGGGAACGGTGCTGAATGCTTCACTAGGGTCCTCTTTTAATCCTCCTACCTGCTAGCCAGTGTCAGACCTTACATTTATGGAGGAGGAAACTGAGGGTCAGAGAGGTTAGGGGACTTGTTCTCACCACCTGGCTGGTAAGCGGAGGAACTTGGCCTCACACCTGTTCTTTCAGCCTCACAGCGGGGCCCTCACCACCATACTGTCCATCTATTACCCTTGAGGAGTAAGATGAGTTGCTACTTGGGTCCTGGAGGGGCAGCCCAGGACCCTGTCCCCCAAAGAAGGGTCTGGCAGGGAAGACACAGGCGTTTTGCCATCTGCTACTGCTCTATTTACTCTACTGAGCTAAGTAAATTAGGTGGGGTTGGGGGGACAAAAGGGCATCTTAGAGCCCTGGAGTCAGACCAGGCCCTACACTGTCTGCATGCCCAAAAATGTACCAGCTTTTTTGTTTGTTTTTTTCTGTGGCTGGTGGGGAGGGAGTAGGATTTGGAGATAACCCTGGGTTGGAATGTTGGATCTGGGTGTCCTCTTGTAATAAATGGGAACGAGTACCCATCTCTCGGGTTTTGTGAGAATTCGATGCCTTGGAAACCATACCCCAATCAGCACATTGATTTGTCTGTCACATGCGAGTATTTAGCAGCAGTGGAGACTATTACTAGTAGTAATAATTTAGGAACACAGGGCATCTTCTCCACGGAGCAGTAGGATCCATCTGATGCCTCTGAACCTTGACCTTTGATCCATTTTCTGCACTATCAGCCCATCCATCAGGTAGAAAGCGGGGGGCACTGTCATAGGGATTACTGTACTGGGCTGGGACAAAGGGTCTTCCTTGACCTGTGAAGCAATTTGCAGGAGGTTTGATACTGGTGGCCACTTAGAGCAGGGTTCTATTTTCCTTCATTGCCTTGCCCTCCCTTCCTGCAAAGCCCTTCTTTGCTCTGACAGCCCTTTCTGTCTTGGCCTCAGCGCCACTCACATTCCTTGGAAAGAGCGGCTGCCTCCACCTCTGTTATTCATTCTCGCTGGCCGCTGGCCGGTGTGAATCTCCAAGCACTTGTGTCCTTCGCCCGCTGGAAAAATGGCTGGACCCTTCCACGCTAACGGAAAATGTCCTCAGCCTCCTGGTTCTGTTTCGCTTTGAGTTTCTGGCTCCTGCCTGCTTGGCATTACCTGATTTATGTGATCACATTTAATGCAGAATTCCTTCTACGCCGTGCGTCTGCTTCCTTCACTTCCTTTCTTGCTCATGAGGCATTTCCTTTTTATCCATCCAGGGTCTTTTATTTTTTGAAATGATAGGAGAGCCTCACTATTCTGCTCTCATTATTCTGGCTGCAAAACTTCGTGGTAGTACTTTCCATCTTTCAGCTGTGTTTTCCATGTCCTTTGTTCCTGGCGGCTCCCAGTTTCCACTAAAGGTGAATGAAGAAGACACAATCTGAAAAAGGAGGGCTAGAGGCTGGAAAATGAGTTGTAGAGATGGGGGGTGCAGGAGCATGGGAAACTGAGTAGGAGAGAAAGAAGTAGGAAACTGGGTTTGGGGGGAAATGACAAGTAAAGTAAAACCAGATTGGTCTGTGTGGACATGAGCCACAGGAGGGATTATCCAACAAATTTATGTGGCTGGAGAGAGACACCCAGATAATTCTTTTGGTTTGTGGCAGGGTGTGGTGAGTCCCTTTGAACCAGACAGAGAAGGTGGTGGAGAAGCCAAATGGGGGGGTCAGGACTGGGTCAACACAGAGGCCTGGCTGCAACAAGGGGCATAAAAGCCTTGGACTTCGAGAGCAATGAGGATCAGGGGTGGGCGGGGGTCAGCTCAGGGTCAAAAGCAATGACATCAGGCCCAACGGAGACAGCACTGAGCGTGCCTCTCTGGCCTGAGCTCACTTCTGGGAATAGCATCTTGTGGTCCCCCACTCTTGGCCTCACCTTGCTCCAGGGCAGCTCACTCTCAGAGTCACTGTGACTGGCTCACCCAAGATGGGTGACCGAAGCTGGGTGCTGGGAACCAGCCCTGGGGCCGATGCTGCCATTGTTGGAATAGATGCACTGTATTTTCTGCCAATTTATTAGGAGGGTGAGCCCGGGCTGTGGGCTACTATCTTTGCCCCATTCGAGGGTCCTCACTTGGAACAAACCCACCAGGGGAAGGCAGAGTTGAGACGGGGAGGATTCAGACCCTGAGGCCCGCTGGACTTTTCAGATCTGAGCCACTAAATTTCCCTCTTCTTTGTTTAAGCCAGTTTGAGTCGAGTTTCTGCCATAGGCAACACAAAGGAAGTCTTAATAAACACAGTGAATGCCTCACTGGGAGAGCAAAAATGGGATCCGAGGCAGCAGGGACTGAAGGGAAGAGAGCATGGGACAGTGATGTGTGGAATTGGCTCATACCGTCTCCTGGGACTTGACTGTGTGCATCTCTTCCCAGCTCATGATCAGCATCTTTGCATTGGGAGCTTGAATTCGACCATGCGGGAGTATTTATACCAAGGGAAGGGGCAAACACTACAAATCATGGCTTCTTGACCTCCAACCCCACTCTACACACAGAAGGCCAGTTGCTAAGCATTTATCATCATTTTGATAGCCACACATATGTACTCAGAAGGGCCAGGCGTATGTGGGTCCAGCTTTCTAGAGGGTGGGTATGAGAGCCTTACAACACCACGCTCTGACCGCCCATCTCTGGGGGTCAAATTAAACAGATTATCGACAGCGTTCTCCTCTACCTTGAGCAACATGGACCCAGCCTACAGCTGAATCACATTTGAACAAAGATGAAAAGAACTGAAACTGGCGACGCTTTAGCTGCTTCCCCTCTATTTCTTCTCTCTTAATTTAGTCACTTTTTATTTGTCTACTTGTATTAATATTAGACCTTTTGGAAACAAGTGATGGAAACTTAATCTGACTGCAGCAAAAAAGAGATGGATTAGTTCAGGGCTGGTTTGGTTTCAGGCACAGCTGCAGTTAGGTGCTGTGACAATGGTCTCAGGTCTCAATTTTTCTCCACCTCTTGGCTTTGCTCTCTCCTAAGGACCTGCAGGCTCAGGATTACAGCTGACCCCAGCACAACAGAAGACGGGAAGAGAGGTTCTCTTGTAACACTTCCAAGAAAAAGTCTTCAGCTTTCTTGGTATGTTCTGAGTCACATGCTGACCTTGGGACCAATCACTGAAGCCAGAGAAAGTATTGCTCAGACTGACTGCACCCACTCCTATGATTCAATCTTTGGGTAAAAATTCAAGAGGTTGACCAGAAGGACTCCTTGACTTGTGATTCATGAGATAATAGTTACCTGAGATAATCTTGTTTTCTAGCCTAAACTCTGACCCTGAACTCCCATGGGACACAGGAATAACTAGATTCCAATGCACACATACTGTAAGACACTCAAATAACAATAATATAAACAATCGGGCCCCTGAAGCATCATGGAAACATCCGTGTTCCACCTACCAGGAGGGTCCAGGCATGGATGTCTTCTGGCTGCTAGGTGAGGGATGGGTACCCAGGCTCACTGGCTTTGCCACTGGTGTACACACACTGGACATGAGTTTGGCAGGGTTTGAACCAGGAGCCCACCTGGACCCTGAGTAGGCTGCTGGCTCTCCTGGGGATCTGCCATGAGCTTGACCACACTCAACCCATGTGTTAGCATGGTCCTCTCAGGTGTCGAAGTTAACACCTCTGGCCTCATGCCTGAACCGTGTGGATGTGGGATGCAGATTCCTTCCATAGAGGTTCATGCTCCTTAAATTCCCTTCTTTGGAGAGCAGAGAATCTCATTGTGAGGGCTCTGTGACCTCTAGCTGTGACTCTCTCTGAGCCTCATTTTTCTCATCTGTCAAATGGGAAATAATATGTATCCCACTTGATTGTTACAAGAAATACTCAAGTTTGTTTGAGTGAAGTTCTTGACAAGGTCAAAGGGGCTTGTAAATGACCAAAGAGTGCTTTAGAATCAATAGGATTGGGTTTGAACCTGAGCCCTCAACTCTCCTGCCACTTGGCCTTGAGTGAGTCACTTTCCCTCTG
Source organism: Craseonycteris thonglongyai (assembly GCA_004027555.1). NCBI lineage: Eukaryota > Metazoa > Chordata > Mammalia > Chiroptera > Craseonycteridae > Craseonycteris > Craseonycteris thonglongyai. The sequence goes on along the minus strand of PVKE010003043.1, from coordinate 13,088 downwards.
GGCCTCCATTTCTCCTTGCATGTAATGGGGACCCCAATACTCTCCACAGTGGTGTCTATATTGTGTTTGCTGTTATTCACCAGATGGTGGGTCCTTTTAAGGAAGGTGTTTGCTTGTCTCTCCAGCATACCTTCCGCCTTCTAGAAATAGCACTGATTTTCCCAAGGACCACCACATCCCTGAGCATGTGGTCTTGGTGAGGATAGGGATCAGGGTGCCAGGTGCCCCACTGACCAAGGACTAGGTGAGTGCTGAGCTCAGCCACCAGACCCTTTCCCCTGGGAATCTGAATTATTCTGTGAAATGTATTGTAATAATACTCATATGAAAAGTCCAACGTAACCTTAGAAGGTTTTCCTATTTTATGACTTACAGGAAAATAAATCTGTTATATAGATACCAGTAAGACCCAGAACTATACACAAAAAAATTATATAGAAAGAATATAAATTATACAGTAACTCATCTATATCCGTATCTGTTTTTCTCAAAATTACTAGTATATTCACACAACTACTAACCAAGCAGTTAAAAGTTCAGGAACTATTATCCTTTATTCAATCTTTTAAAGTTGCTGCATAAAATGTTTAAAAATAATACAAACCATATTAAGCCTGAGAAGCCAATTTCAGTTGCTCCTTGGGAATTTGAACTTGGAACAGACCAACAAGGGCAGAGGGGGGAAAAAAAAAGTTGGCGTGCTAAGTAAATAAATGCATAACCTCTGCTCCTTGGAGCTCTGAGCTGGCCTGGTTTCTGTGCTTTCCAAGATCTGAGTGTCCAACTTTCCCTCCTCTCGTTTGAACGAGGCTTAACCTTCCAAAAAGTTCCTCTAGGCTTATGTTGGCCAGAGTTGGGGGTTCCTGTCCCGTGCCTTTGAGGAGCCCTGCGTGAGAAGCGTCCCTGAAGTTTACCGTGAAGACTGACCAAGAACCATGAGCAGCTCCAGGCACATGAAGGCTGCTCAGGAGACACAAGCTCCTTCGTACCTGGGAGGTGAGGACAGAGACCTGGAGAGGCTGGGCATGAAGTACTGCCCAGGGCCTGCTCAGAAGAGGGGTCGTCTGCCCCCTGCGGGTGGACTCACAGGGACGTGTCGACTTCCCCAACAACGAGCTGTGACAACTCATGTGAAGTGTCCACCAGGGAGGCCCATAGGAGACTACGTGCCCAAGGTTTTCATGAGGGGCTGGTCACGTGGGCCTCCTCTACCCCACATGCGCAAACGTTCCCAAGTCCCAGAAAGAAAGCAGATGTTCAGCATAAATGAGGCTTATGATGATACTCAAAGGGGCTGAAAAACACCAGCTGGAATCAAAGCAGAGCAATTCTAACAAGTATCATGGAGAAAGAAACATTCCCAACCCCATGGAGCAGCCATCCCAAGCTCCTGAGCATCCCAGGGAAGATTTAATGAGCTGATTCGCGTAAAACCCTTCCAGAGCGCTGGGACCCACTAAGGGGTTGGTGGCTTGTGGGAGGGGCCTCCCTCCTGCCTTCTTGCCCACCTGGCCCACAGCCCTCCGCCACTGTCATCCCAGACAGCTTCTTTCTGGGCCCCACTCCATCCCTGTCCTTGCCTCCTCTGTTTCATAGTAGCTGAGCATCCATTTAAAACATCAGCCAGGTGAGCGTCTGCTGGTGGCCCGTCTCACTTGGAGTAAGAACCAAGCAGATGACCAGGCTCCAGATGCCTTGCCCCATTGGGGGCACAATTTCCTTCTTCCTCGCCTTTCAGGCCTCCCCACCACTGAGCCTCTCTCTTCTGCATATATTTGCATTTTTATTAGCTTACTATTTCTTCCTCCCTAGCCCCTGAAACGGAACCGGTAGGGGGAGTGGGGGGGCGGGGGGAGACTTTGTTCGTAGTTTTGAACTTATGTTGAACCGTGTGAATGCAGTGATTAGCAGTATCGTCTTTAAATTGAGCGTCACACCTCTGTCCTTGCTGAGTGCCTTCACGGATTCTTTCTGTTCCTGCCTTGGCAATGCTGTTCCTGGTCCCCAAATTTCAGATGTAAGCAAAGCTCTTGTCTTCTCGGCTAAGCCCATGGAGCCCACTTTTGGATGTGGCAGAAGAGACCAGCCTTGAACCCCAACTCAGGCTCACCTGACCCCTCGGTGGTGTCGTCGAATTCCACTTGGAAGAGGTAACCTGTGTTCCAGACATAGCGGCAGGCCGCCGCATCATAGGAGACCCGCAGAGGCTGGAGCTGGGGGTCGTAGACGCTGTCCCTCCAGCGGATGTTGATGGGGGACTGCCGGGTGCCCCCTGGCACGGAGGCTGGGCCCTTCCAGAGGGGGTGCACTGAAGGCAAAGAGAAGGAACAGAAGGCGACTCTGAGGATGCACGGGCCTCATTTGAGTCTTAGAGGCAGAAGGCAGAGATCCCAGCCCAGCGTGGAGCCTGAGGCCAGCAGACCAGCCCCTCAGGCACTTACCTCTGCCCCCTGTGGAGGGCGCCTGCTCCATGCCCTCTCTGAACCATCCCCAGACACCCACTTCTCTGCACTGCATTGCTTTGGTTTTGATTGGTTGCTATTGTCATAGTGTGGTCCCTAGTATCCATGCCCCAGGGTGACAGCCCAGCCCCAGGAAGCAGGTGGGTGAGGGCAGGGAGGGAGGCAGAGTGCAGAGGGGTCTGGAACCTCTTCCCTGATATCACATCATGCCCACCTGGATGATAGGGCAGTTACTTCAAAGTCTCCCAAGGAGGAAGTGCAAGTCCTCCAGCAGCAAGAACATCAAGCAGAATGACCTCCCTACTCCTCTTGAGTTTCCTGCTGTGCTGGGCCACCACCCTGACCTGGCAGGGGTTCTCTGTTCTTTGTAAACCCTAGAGGGGAATCTCCCAACCCTTCTGCCAATAGACACCCAAGGCCTGAAATTCCACCAGTAGATTTTGTGTGTTTGCTTTCCCTATAAACGTGGACATGTTGCTGAAGGAGATCCTATACAACTTTTTTTTTTTAAGTGCTTTCCTCACAATCACAAGATTTGGGGTTCAATTCCAGGCCTGGCCCGTAGAAACCCCATCTGCTGAATTATGGCACAATTGGTAACTGCTGGGATGGTGGCAAATGTTCTCGCCTCCCTTTCTTTCCCCACCCTGTGCGGCCCCACATCTACCTGTGTGGAATGAAACCATGTCACAACTAATGATGTACAACTATGGAGACTGTTCTCAGCCCTCCCGCATTCTCTCTCTCACCTTCTCTCAAAAACAATAAAATAAATCTTAAAAAAAAAAAATTTACATGTAGATGTGATGGACTCAGAGTCAGAACCTGGAGGGCAGCACAGTGAACAGGCGACCCTTTCCACACATGGGACGTGACCATCTGGGTTCATCATGGGCAAGAAACATCCAACCACGCGGAAGACCCAGTGCTCACGGAATTGCAAACGTGGAGGCTGAGGTGGTGGACCGAGGCCTTGACAATCGTCCTACTTCGTTCCTGGGATGCAGACTGGGAGGCTGCCAGGTAATAGAAAGACTCACCCCAGCACTGGGAGGCGCTAGGGAGAGGTGGGGACTCTGCAGTCCAGAGGGCAGGGCAGCCTCTGTTGCCAGATGTTTGTCTTTTTCAAGAGAGGATAAAAATGCAGATTTCTGTATGAAGAACCTGTAAACCCCACTTAAGTGTTGATTAATTTTGTGTTAAAGTGTTCAGCAATGTGTAGGGGGAAAGACACATTTGTGACCAAATAACCCAGCTCTCCCTGCTCACTACCTGAGTTATTGGGCAGGTTATTTACAATCTCTCTGTTGCCTATGCCCCACCCCCTACTCCTACCCCTTTGCTGCCCCAGGCTCAGTTTTCTTGTCTGTAACAATGAGAATAATAGTGGGTAGCCTAACAGGGGGTTTGAGGAGATTAGATGAGATAGCGTAATCCGTGTTAGTTCCAGCTCCTGCCTTACAGCCCAGCAGAAAACCCCCATCCAAGGCCCTAAAGCCATGGGGGACTGTGCTCAGGAAAGGGGCAGCCTGCGATGCCCCAGGCGCATCCTGCTGCCTCCTCCTGACAACAGACTCAGAGCAGGATAATTGGCCTGGACTTTTTAGTCTGCCTGTCCTTTGTTCCAGCCTCTTCCTTTTTTAATGCAGCACTGTACCAGTCTTCCATTGTCTGTTCGCTCCCAGAGGCCCCCTGAGCTGCAGGAACCACACCCACGATTGTATCTGATGGGAAGCAACATTCAAACAGTGAGCCTTCATAACCACTCCTGCATGGATCCCTATGAGAAAACGGGGATTTTTAAAAAAAGATTTATTTCATTGTTTTTGACAGAGACAGAGAGACAGTGAAAAGGAGGGGGAGGGCCCAGAGCAGTCTCCATACTTGCACGTCATCAGTTTTCCATATAATTTCCTTCCACACAGGTGAGGGCCACACAGGGCGGGAACTGGGCTGGGGGCCTCCCCCATGGGAAGCACACACCAGTTCAGCACATGGGTCCACACAATCCAGAGACCGGATTTGATCCTTGGTCCCTGGGATTGCAAAGTGAGCACTTAACCAGCTGAGCCATCGCAACTTCCCCAAAACAGGGATTTAATATGGCTGCACAATGCTTAGTGTAGATGGCACACAGGAGCAGCTTAGTGCCTCAGAGGTGGCCCTCCTCTACCTGGGAACTCAGCTGCCCTGCTGCCCCCAACACAGAGGTGCTAAGTGAGGAAGCGTGGGAGCTTTTAAAGGTTCTGAGTGTGGAACTGTATGAAGGGACTGCCAACCTTGCAAAACATATGCGTTGAACACCGTCCCTGTCACCAAAAAGGTGTCCCCTGTCACAGGCCTGCAAAGAGATGATGCCTCTTGAATCCTAAAGAGGTTTCCAGTGTTTGCTCAAGTTAGCCATGTATCTCCAGGCCGCAGCGGGTGTCAGCCAAGTAAGTCTTGCAATAACCAAAGCAGCTCCCTGACGGGAAGTAATAAAGGTAAAGAATTATCCTCTTTTTTCATCATTCAACAAATGTTCACAGCACTCCTCCTATGTGTCCAGCACTGGCTCAAGTGCAGGGAAGAATGAAAAACACATGAAACAGATTGGGACACCCCCCCAGCTTGGAGCTCAGCCCGGCCTGGGTGAGCCAAACCCAAAAAAGCTCTACAGACACGGGAGCAAGATACCTATTAAAATATTTGAGAAGGGAAGCTGGGATGGCTCAGTGGGTTGAGCACTCATCTTGCAACCCCAGGGTCCGAGAATCGTATCACAGCCCCGGCCTGTGTGGACCCATATACTGAACTGGGGTGTGACCCCCAGTTTGGTTCTCACCGGGGCAAACTTCCCATGTGGGAGGCTCCCAGTTCTCAGGGGTGTGCCTCTCATGTGGGAGGCCCACGGCCCAGTTTCTGCCCTGTGCAGACCTGCACCCACCTGTGGAGTGAAAGTATATCGAAAACTAGATATACAACTATGGAGACTGCTTTGGGCCCTTCCCCTTCTCTCTGTCTCTCCCTGTCTCTCTGTCAAAAACTATAAAAATAAATCTTAAAAACTAGTGTTTGAGAACACACAGTGGTGTGTGGGGGAACAAGAAGCCCTGATGTGTAGTGTTTCTCAATTTCCATGGTGTGACTACTCCCACTGTGGCCAATTTTAAGCTACCAACGTGGATGTCACTGATCACAGACATAAGAAGAGACGAGCACTATTGGTAGAGGGTAGCTTCCTCACACACTGAAGCCTGGCTGGAGAATGCTGCAATGAAATAGCCCCTGAAATAATTTCCAAACATTTTAGAACTCTTTGACTTTTCTCTTTGGGCCAAATCACTGGTGATTCTCGATCGTTTTAGTAATAGACTTTATTTTTTTTACACCAAATGAAATGTTGTACTGAATCCCAATAAACAAAACACTGAATGAGAGGCATGAATTCCCTGGGAAGTTCGAGTCTTCCCTGTTTGGCAGAATAAATCCCGGTTGACTGTGGATCACTGAAATAGCAGTGCCCTAGGGTTCCCCTGCCAGCTGTTTGACAGTTGCAGCGTAAACTGATGTAAGCATTTGATACAAAATTGCTCTGTGGGTCTTTGTGGCACAAGTGTGCAAAGATGTAGGGGAGTATGCTTTGTAACAGTTAAAATTGCACATGGTGGCCCATGGCGGTAATAACAATGCACGGAAGGGGCCCTCTAGGTGCCAGGCTCTGGTCTAAGCCTTTCCACACACCATCTCATTTCCTATCTCCAACAGCGCTATATGATAAGTACTCTTATTACCCACCTTGTGCAGGTGAGGAAACTGAGGCTCAGAGAGCAGTCTCCATAGTTGTACGTCATCAGTTTTCCACATGGTTTCATTCCACACAGGTGAGCGGGGACTGTGCAGGGCGGGAACTGGCTGGAGGTCACATGGAAGGCATGCTCCCTCGAGCCCAGGGTTGAACTGGGGGGGGGGCTAGAACCAAACAGGGGGGCCTCCTGCATGTTCAGCATATGGGTCCACACAGGCCGGGACAGGGATTCAATCCTTCATTCCCAGGGCTGCAAAGCAAGCGCTTAACTCACTAAGCCATGCCGGTATCCCCTGGTCTGATGTTCTTAATGGTCACACTAAGTACTAAGAGTGGACAGGTCCTGAGAGACAATTGTGGAAATGTTCATAGTGAAGTAAAGAAGACTGAGGTACAGATCAGCATATAAAGTGTGGTACTTTTTGTTTTGTGGAAAGTCGTGTGTGTGTGTGTGTGTGTGTGTGTGTGTGTGTGTGTGTGTACGTGTTTCTACGTGCATGGGGGGAAGCGTCCGAAGGCTGCACTGCAAACTACCCATAGCAGTTGCCTCTCTGGGAACTGGTGTTGGAGGGGGTACAGGTGGGAGGGTCTTTCTACATGAGCGTATCCCCAGCTGTATTGTTTGAAACTTCCAGGTGGGTCTGTGCTGGGGTCTGAGGTTATGCATGTTAGCAAGCTCCTAGGTGGTGCTGCCGCGGGTCTGGGCACCCTACTCTGAGTGTCAGGTGACTGAAAGGACCAGGGTTAAGGTTTGGGACAAGGCTTCCCTCCCATCCCCTTCTGGGGAGGGGGTTGGAGGTAGATGCTGGTGACTTTGGTTTGGGTCTCCTTGCCACATCCTGGAAGACTCTTTGGGTTTCCTGCTCTCTGGGACTGAGAGCAACCCGCGAGTAGCCCAGTCCTCTTAAGGCATAGGCCTGAGCTCACCCCAGGGGGTGTGGTCCCGCACTCCCCAGGCCACCTGGCCTAACAGGAACCCAGGTGGAGCTGAAATGCTTCTGTACATGGCCCTGTGGTTCTGAGACAAGAAGAATTTGGCAATGCCCTCAGAAATGGACCTACAGATTGATGGGAAAGAGCGAATCATGCTCAGCAAGAGCCCAGCCTTTCCGTTTGAGTCGTTTCCTCTTCACGCTGCTTCATGGGACACTTAGTTTCATAGATGAGGAAGATGAGGTTCAAGGAGGTGACGCAACCCACCCAGGTCTCATCACAGACAAGTGTCACTTGTGCCCACCCCACAGAAGCCCAAGCTCTTCAACTGCCCAGTGCTGAAACGTCTGGAATATTAGCATCAGAAGCCAACGTCTCAGTCTTTGGTGTGGGCCTTTTATTTGACAGGAAGAATCAGCAACCCAGAAAGAAGGAGACATGAGTCCAAGTTCACAGAGTATTAACTGTGCCAAAGTCAGGATGAGGCTGATGTGGGGCAGTCTCGGGACAGAGCTGCCTGGGTGGTCTATTTATTGCATGTGTTGCTGAGAATGTTCTTTGCTGGAGAGTTCTGGAGCGCTAATGGCTGGCTCATTCTGCCCCGCAGGGCGGGATGTTGCATAATAACAGCTCATCTTGTCAGGGGATGAGGGGACACCAGCTACCTGTCTTGTTCCAAGCCCGAGCCCTCCCCGACCACCCTGTGAATCTGAGATTAAAGGACTTGCCCAAGGTCACCCACGGGAAAAGAGACAGAGTGGAAATGTGAACCCAAGCATTCTAGTTCTAGATTGTCTTCCATTTCTGAAAGACACCATAAAATTAGACAAGTATCAAATGGCATTTGGGGAAATTCGAGGATTCCAAGAAATCGAAGAGATTCTACTTACAAGTGTGATTCCTATTTCTCTGTGCACAGGGAAGCTGAGAACACGGCCGCTCTGGCCTTTGCGGATGACCTTGTAGAGTCCCCCACACCTGCTTGACCAAGATGGGGAGACCTGAGGACTTCGGATGGTTCCTGCCCAACATCGAGGTCCTTATTAGCATCTTGGGTCTGCTCCCCGTGGGGCCCAAAAAAGAGAGGGTGATTTTTCCGACAATGTGTTCTCACTTTGATCGGGACAAGGTGGAATGGATTGGACCCACCTCTTACTGTAAAAATTCACCGAACCCATGAACCTGATGGTTAAATTTCAACCCATGCCCATCCCTGCTTCTCGGATGACACTAGATTTGGCTGAGGGGTGGGTGTGCTGGGACAAGTGGCCTTCGCAGTGGCCAGGCCCCTGGGGTCACTGTGCTTTGATCTGGTAAACAGCCAGGTGAGCAAGCCAGGGCCCACAGGCCAGAACAAAGTCCCTGCTCTTCAGTGTTGACCTCTAGCTTGGAGCCACGTGGCCCTCTGGCCTTGGGCTACTCCCGACCAGGCACAACACTGTGCTGTGTGTAGGGATGGGAATCAGCCAAAACTCCAGGGTGGGTGGAGCAGGTGAGCAGGTGACCTCCCTGCCTAGCTGTCCTGGTTGGCCCAGGACACCTAAGTTGTGGCTCATGACTCCACATAAATATAACTGATGCCCCTTTCATGCACAAAGGTCTCCACATTTGAATAGTAAATTAGATGGTCTCTGTCATTAGACAACTTGTAATATTTGTAGGGGCCAGATAACAAAAACGCCTACTTTGGACTCTCTAGCAGTTGATTCTGCACTTTTTAGACGTGAAATGGAGATTAGAGGGTTGGAGAAGTTTGTAAATTTTTTTTGGTGTGTGGAGGGGTTAAACTTATAGGCTTTGAGGGAGGGGGACAGGGATATCATAACTTACTGTAGAATCCTAGGATCTTAGATCTGGAAACCCTACAGAACAGGAATTCTGAACCTTCAGTCCACATGTGGTCTCCCAGGAACCCAAGAATCCCCATTGATTGTGTACAATTTGGTTTGTAGCTTTCATCCAATTCTCTGACTCACCCTCAGGTTTGATTGTCTTTGTTGCAATCAACAACAACAACAAAAAAAACAAAACTGTGGAATATATATGCTTTTCTTCCCACGGAGTCATTTTACAAATGTACCTACCCTTGGGTAACTTGCTTCATTCATTCACTCATTCATTCATTCATTCATTCATGCCTGCCTTCTGTTTCCTCACCTGTAAAGTGGGGATATAACACTCTGTTGTGAGGGTTTAATGCATTGACACAACTGCTTATAACAGTACTATGATTATCACTACATGCCAGTGCCATGCTACAGACCCTGAATGAGCGTGGGCTTCCCCTGGCATTGGGAGCTGGTCAGCTGACACTTGCTGACACTCCTTTGCTCTTAGGGGTCTGTCCTTGGCCATCCAGGCTGCCCTGCCATATTCAGCCTGCCTGGTTTAGGTGGACTGCATCATCGGCCATCCCTGTGGGTCTGGGGTCACCCCACCCTCCTTGTAGTCACACAGCAGGGCTTGGCTTTACTTAGAAAATGTTATCAGCCCAGTTCATCCTGCTCATCCCTCACACACCCTTTCAATCGCTCTTACAGTAGAAACTGAAAATCTCTGCCGTTAAAAACATACAAAAGTCACACTGGACAAGCAGGTCAGAGGTGAAAAGCAAAAGTCTCTCTTTCCCAGAGTGAACTGCTGATGGTCATTTCTTGTGGCTTGGGAAATTTCCATAAAATATAAGCCTAGACAGTCATGCACTGCTTAATGGTGGGTTACATTCTGAGCAAAGAGTAGTTAGGTGATTTTGTTCTTCCTGAATGTCCTTACATGGTAGAGTGCACTTACACAACGTAAACGGGATCGCCAACAACTGTAATTGTGTGTGCTGTGCTTTCATAGGCTGGCAGGGCAGTCGACTTGTTTACACCAACATCATCACGGAACAGGGAGGAATTGTAGTGTGAGTCCTGACGGTGGGCTTTCGTTTTTGTTATGCAAGTGTCTAAATTAAGCTTTGATGGCTCAGGCATTCATTTCCAAGAGGCATCCATTTCAAAGACAACAATCTCAAATAAACACAGTATTAGCCACACCGCTAGATAAAGAGCCAGGCTGCCCTCCAGCAACTGAGGCGCCTTTGTTTTAGAGATCTTGGTTGATTAATAACTGACCACTTGGGCTACTTGTTTTCTCACACTTTAAATTCTTACTCTTATTACTATTTTTTTATTGTTTGTGACAGACAGAGAGAGACAGAGAGAAGCGGGGAAGGCCCAGAGCAGTCTCCATAGTTGTACGTCATCAGTTTTTTTTTGACATGGTTTCATTCCACACAGATGGGTGGGTGCCGTGCAGGGTAGGAACGGGGCTGAGGACCTCCTGCACGAGAGGCACACCCCCTTGAGCCAGGGGCTGAACTGAACTGGGGGTCTCTCACATGGGAAGCACACCCAAGTTCTGCATGTGGGTATGCGTCGGCTGGGGCTGGTATTTGATCCTCAGTCCCTGGGGCTGCAAAACGAGCATTTAACCCACTGAGCCATCCCGGCTTCCCCTTATTCTTATTTTTTAATTCACTAATGTTTTAAATTTACTAATGAAGAGTGAGTCTGCAAAACCCTAGGCCCCCAGGTACCCCCCAATAAAAGCAGAACCCCAGGCCCATTCTCTCCTTCCCTTAATCTCTCTTCCCTCCCCTGACCTCAATGTCTGCCTTGTACACTCCGGGGCCTGTAAGTAATAAACCTTTTCCTTCAAAGTTTCCTAATGGTAATTGCTGAAGGGTGTATGTCTTGCTTTACCATAAGAAGAACCACAGGGTTGGTCCATTTGTCACATTGGTTTAGAAGGGGGGAGATGTCTGAGAGAAAGTGACACACAGAGAGAATGTGACATCACTTCAGCCAAGCAATTCCTATTTCTATGTCCTGAAGTCTACTTCCAAACTTTTCATTTATGTGAATCAATAATCCCCTTTTCTAAAGCTAGTTAAAAATTCTTCTGTATTCCAAAGGGCCCTAACTTAGTGGACATTTTAGTCTCCATCTTATAGCTGAAGGAACCAAAGCTGAGAGGGTGACATGCATGGTCTAATTTCTCCCTAGCTAGAAAGTGGCACAGGCAGGGCTCAAGGTCATGGCCTTGAGCTCATGACCTCTTTGAGTGCTACCACATGTCTATTCATTGCTTCCTTGGGCATACACATAAGGTGCACAGTGTGTGTTGTATTGCAGGGAAGTGGCCAATCATCTATTCTGAATTCTTAGCTGGCACAGGGAGAGTTTTGGTTGGAATACAAAGTATGCATTGAAGCCTATACCCCAATGACCTCATATTGCCTAATAAGCCACCTCAAAACTTCATGATTGGACACAACAACTATTTATTGAGCTCACACATCTGTAATGTGGGCAGGGTTCAGTTGGAACAGCCCACCTCTGCTCCGGGAGGTATCAGCTGAGGTGGCTCTGGGGTGCTGGAGGATCCACTTCCAAGATGGTGCACCCACGTGGTTGGGGGGTGGTGCTGGCTGGCGGTTCCTCCCCATGAGGGCCTCTCTGAACAGGCAGTCAGCATTTTCTCACCCAAAACAATGAAGAGTGTCATTTAGGAAGTCAGGCTGGTTCTTCAATTAAGTTAAACCTAGAGTTCCTGTGTGATGTGACAACTCCATTCCTAGTCATATACCCAAGAGAAATGAAAACATACATCTACACAGACATTTGTACACAAATGTTCATGGTAGCTTTATTCACAATAACCAAAAGGTAGAAATAACCCAGATGTCCATCGATGATGAATGGATAAATAAACGTGGCATATTACAAAATGCAAGCCAAAAAAAGGAATGAAACTACAGTAATCAAGACAGTGTGGTATTGGTAATAGAACAGACAAATAAATATATAGAGAGAAATAGAAGGGGAGAGGTCCCACAGCAGTCTCCATGGCTGCACATGATTTCATTCCACACAGGTAGGTGTGGGGGCCTCCTGCATGGGAGTCAAGAACCGTCACTGCTGGCCATCTCAGCAGTTACCAGTTGTGCCACAGTTCAGCATATGAAATTTACACAGGCTGGGGCCAGTGCTGAGACTCGAACCCTGGATCTCGTGATTGTGAGGCAAGTGCTCAACCTCTGAGCTATACCAGCATCCCCTCAACTGATCTTTGATAAAGGTGCAAAGGTAACACAATGGAAAAAGAAAATAGTCTTTTCAACTAATAGTTCTGGAGCAACTGGACCTCCACATGCAAAAAAAAAAAAAAAAATAGAGTCTGGACACAGACCTTATACCCTTCATAAAAATTAACTCAAAATGAATCACAGATCCAACTGTAAAATGCAAAACAATAAAACTGGAAGAGAACACAGGAGAAAACCTATATGACCTTGGGTCTAGCAATGACTTTTCAGATCCAACACCAAAGGTATGTACCATGAAAAAAAAAAATAAGTAAATAAGCTGGATGTCAATAAAATGAAAAACTTGTCTCTGTGAAAGACATTGTCAAAAGATTAAGACAAACCACAGGATGGGAGAAACTATTAGCAAAAGATACAAAGAATGTACCACAGCAAGAGTGAACCCTGGTGTAAATCATGGACTCAGGGTGATGATGATGTGTCCTTGTAGGTTCACCAGTGGCAGCTAATGCACCACTCTGGTGAGGGGTATTAATAACGGGCAGGGGGCTGTGTGTGTGTGTGTGGAGGAGACAGGGGCCTATGGGAAATCTCTATACCTTTCTGCTCAACTTTGCTATAAATTGAAAACTGCTCTAAAGAAATAAAATTTATGAATAAAAAAAAAAAGTAAAATGCTGACACACAACAATATAGGTGAACCTTGAAAATATTATGCTGAGTGAAAGAAGCCATGATGAAATACAGTCATTTGTGGCAACATGGATGGACCTAGAGACCATCTTATTAAGCGAAATAAGTCAGACTGAAAGAA
>PVKE010003042.1:0-75926 GCA_004027555.1 Craseonycteris thonglongyai | reverse complement strand
TTTTTTTTTATTGTTAAATTTAATGAGGTTACATTGGTTGGTAACAATTAGATAGTTTACAGATGTACAAGTCCACATCACATCATTCATGCACCGTATTATGTGCCCATCACTCAGTATCAGTTCCCCTTTTATCACCATATATCTGGTGCCCACTCCCACCTCCCCCCACAACTCTCGCCCCCCACCTCCCCCTTCTCCAGGTAACCACCAAACCATTGAGTGTGTCCTTAATGCCGGTGCCCTCTCCCACCTCCCCTCCCACTCTCCCTCCCCCCTCCACCCCTTCCCTCAGGCAATCACCAAGCTATTGAGTGTGTCCATAGGTCTCTGTGTCTTTGTTTCTTTCAGTTTTATATTCCACCTATAAGTGAGGTCATATGTTTCCAGATTCTTTCAGTCTGACTTATTTCGCTTAATACGATGGTCTCTAGGTCCATCCATGTTGCCAGAAATGACTGTAATTTATCATTTTTTATCGCTGAGTAGTATTCCATTGTGTAGATGTACCACATCTTCTTTATCCAGTTTAAATCACGCTTGTTCACCTGAACTTCAAACTAATCCAGCCCACCCCTAATTCCATGGCTTCTTCTGTTTAACTCTGAAAAGAGCGTCCCAGGTGTAGTTAGTGGGGAAGGGGCAAATGGAGAGCTGTCAGACAGAAAGATGACATTGTCCAAAGGCCTGAACCCCACAGCATCCGAAGGAAGCAGCAGCAGGGGGAGGGTGCTGAGAGAGAAAGCTGAGAGCGTACACGGGGCCATCTGAAGGCCTTTGGACTTCAACCAAGAGCAATAGGGAGCCATCAGAGCAAGGGAGCTGACACCAGGCTAACACCTTAGAAAGCTCACTCTGACTGCCACGTGGGGAATGGATTGACCAGAGGCAACATTGAAGGCCAAGGGCCGATCCAGAGGTAGTAATATCAATGACACATGTGGCAGCTTGAGCCAAGGTATTAGCAATGAAGGTAGAATGGATGGATTCAAAGGAGGTCTAGGATGTGGGATGTACAGGACCTGCTCATCATTATATTCAACTTGACCCGTGCCCTTGGTACAGCCCCTCGGATAATGAAAACCCTCCAGAATGCTTGGGAATTGCTCCAGTACCCATCACCACCAGTCCTTCTCATCACAAAGACAGTGTCACCTAGAAACAGCAGAATCCTTCCTCAGCAAAGGGCACATATAATTTCTAGCTGGTAGAACTAGATAATAACCCATCAGATAAAAATGATCCAAGAGTTTAGAAATACACTGTTGTGTGGTGAACCAAAACAAATCCAAGGAAAAACAACTTCGTGATAGCTCTCTAAGCCTAATGAAATGCCCCTTTTCAGCTACGAAAAGCTTCAGGTAAGGAATAGGGTTGTTAGATGGGGGTGCTATTTCGTGACCCCATAATTTATCTTCCAAACTATGGTATTTTTAAGAATGAAAGTGACTTCTTCTATGACATCAGGAAAGCACACAGAATACTGGGACTTGTTTGTCCAGCCAAGTCTTATAATTATTTTTCCTTCCTGTCACCTAATGTTCATCACCTTTCATCCCTTACACACACACACACACACACACACACGCATTTTTTGTGACAGCAGCTTCTAAAGCCCTTCTGAGGAATTACCTCTGTCCAATGAGAGGAAGTCTTACTGGCAGAGTCAGTGCAAGTGTCAGGGAGTGAGCCCATAATCTAAGCCAGGCCAATTGCATCCAAGCCCTTAAACTTGACCAGAAATTGCAAAAAGCATAAAACACCAGAAGAAGCCAGCGGCATCTCCCAGGGAGACGTTGAAGAATTCCTGCTTCCTAGACCTCTGGCACTCACGTGGTACCTGTTCTTACATGAACGTGTTTTTCAGTTCTCCCCATCAATTCTGTGAACACCTAACGCCACTGCAATAAAGTTTTTTTCTTCTGCTAGAAATTCTAACGGACATAATTAGCATAACCTTCAGCACACATAAGTCTGATTATAAATTCCACATCTGACATTCACTAACTGTCTCTTTGGCCTGAGTTTCCTCACTTATAAAAACAATATAACGCATACCTTATAAACAAGTTGTAGAGATAAATAAATACAGGCCAAGCACCTAGCTCAGTACCTGATTCAGAAGTAAGCCATCAGCTAATAGTCATTGCCTTCCAACCTTTCTTCCTCTCAGTTAATATTCTGTAGATTTTGTTTTGATATTTCACATCAACATTTAAAGGAGTAATTGATAGCATGATTTTAAATTTGTTGAAGCCAAGCTGAATTATGAGGGTCAACTGAGATCTAGTTGTGTTCCTGAAGCAGATGAATGGAACAAACTGTGTAGAAGTTCTCTATCAGTAAGGATAGTCTAGGTTACGCGGCAGTAATAAACAACCCGAAAATCTCAGTGGCTTTTAACTACAAAGGTTTATTTCATGCACACTCTACATTGGCTGAGATTTCTGCTTGAGGACATATTTACCTAGTGTATTAGTCAGAGAAGAAAAAGGAAGAAGAAAAAGAAAAAGAACAACCACAACAACAACAGCAACAACAACAACAACAAAAAAAAAACCCACAGAACCCATAGGACATATACATAAAGAAACAGATTTATTTTAAGACATTGGGTCTGATGATGGTGGTCGAGCTGGCAATCTAAAATCTGTAGGGCAAGCCAGTAAACTAGAAATCCAGATAAGGATCAGCACTGCAATCTTGGGTCTGAATTCCACAGGGCAGCAGACCAGAAACTCAGGCAGAGGTTCTAAGTTGCAATCTGGAGGAGAATTCCTTTCCCTTCGGGAAACTTAAGTCAGCTCTTGAGTACTTCAACTGATTGAGTGAGGCCGACCCACATTAGAAAGGCCAATTTGCTTTCTCAAAGTCTACTGATTTAAACAACAACATCTAGACTGTTCGATCAAACAACTGGGCCCACAGCCTAGCCAAGTGGACACATAAAATTAACCATTACTGCCAGGCTGAAGAATCAGTCGCCCTCTCAAATGTTGCCTGTCATTGTGGCAGAGGGAAAGAGAATATGACAAACCACACTGGCTTGTAACATTTTCTCAAAACACAAATAGGTATCAGTGTCACTCACATTTCATTGCCCATAGCAAGTCACACAGCCATGCCTAAATTTACTGAGGTTGAGTAAGTGCAATCCTACTGC
This sequence comes from Craseonycteris thonglongyai, assembly GCA_004027555.1. Taxonomy (NCBI): domain Eukaryota; kingdom Metazoa; phylum Chordata; class Mammalia; order Chiroptera; family Craseonycteridae; genus Craseonycteris; species Craseonycteris thonglongyai. The sequence continues at coordinate 72,763 of PVKE010003042.1, read as the reverse complement.
GGCCCAGAACAGAACTAAAGTATTTGTGAACAGCGTTCATGAATACCAGTGCCTTGTAATCTCATCCTCTTGATTTTTAAAAAGAATGCCATTGCCCATGGTCCTTTTCTTCCTGACTGTCCTAAAGAAGCTTTCTGCTTTCTTGGGACACAGACATTCCCATAAAGGACGATTGGACAGGAACAGCCGTTAACATAAGCACGTCTCATTACACTTCTTATCGCAGGGCTAGGCTGACCATACATACCATTTTAAACTGGACAGCACTGTGATTTTTCATATTCCCAGACCATCCCATCATTTTAATGTGTCAATTTTGTTCCATTTTTAATTTTTTGTAAAAAACTGAATATAGGTTGTTTATCATAGGCTGTATGCTAGTCAAATGCAAGCAGTAAAACTAATGTGACAAAAGAGGAAGTTCCACTTACTTTATCCAATCAGGGCCCAGCTTGAGCTAGCGACAAACAATCAGATGCCACCCCCTTGCTGGTCTGCAGGGGAGGGGAATTCAAGAGGCGGTCGCTAAGCCTCATTCAGCATGTAGGAGTTACGAGGGTCTCGATGTACATGAACTACTGAACAGGCTCACCTAGCTGTTTGCTTCCATCAGCTTAGCAGTGTGGGATGCAGTGACTGTGAGTCTTACTGTTATTTCTACCATCATTCCACCCATAGAGATTCTTTCTGTCCTACTTCCAGCTGGATTCAGAGTATTCAGACTCATATTTCAGTTCAACAAGCTGTTAGCTATTTTTTTTATTACAGCAAAACTCTCCGTTGGGACATTATCATATACTGGCTTGCAATAGCAGTCGGGTGTTCATTTCTTTTTTTTCTCTTTTTGGTGGGTGTTTATAATTTTTTGCAGTCTGGCCACTGCAGTCCTGCATTAGAGTGTTCAATACAGGATGCCATAGAGATTTTTTTTTACTGCTCCTATGATATTTTATAAGTATTTTATTATATGTATTATTGCTGAGTATTGCGTGTGTGTTTTACATGCAATAAACCCCCATGCCATTTTTGTCATCCCAATATCCTGTTTTTGTTTCAAGGAAATATGATCAGCCTGCACAGGGCTCTCAGCCCCTGAGAGTCTAATCAGAAAAAGGTCCATGGGCTTTTGAACTGTCCACTGTAAGAAGCAGAAATACTTCCTGCTCTGCACATCATTCTGGAGCCTTCCAGTGCATTGAGAATCCTGAGACAGGGGTTCATATTCCTTGGAAGAAACAGGCAGAAATGGGGCAGATGGAAGAGGCATCTGATTTCCGATTTCTGAAAGGATATGCAAACATCTTTATTCTGCCCTAGGCCTTCTGCCAGATTTCCCTCCTGCGTGCATCTGGAGAAATTTTCACAGTCAGTTGATATGAAATAAGGATCTGTCCCTTGGTAACAGTGAGCTCGGAAGTAGCCTCTTCCCCACCTTCTGCTTCCAAAATGTAGATTGGTTGATTTATTTTATCCCGCTGAGGCAGCCAAGCCTAATTAGCATCATTGGTCTGGAGTAATCTGTGCTTATCTTTAAAAAGAAAAAGATCAGCTTGTTACCCCAGGCATGCAAATGTTGGGCAATTGATTTCCACTAGACCTCTTTGTCAGCAACCCGTGGCCTTGAAAACCCAGCCAGGAGGGTAGATACAGAGCTGGTTGTGGTGTGCGCTAGCATGCAAGGGAGTCTCCACTTCCTGGAGGGCTCTGAGGTTGGATGAGCTTACACCTATGAGGGACTTAGCCACGTGCTGGGCTACCACCTTGCTCCAGGAAAGCAGGTATGACCCGTGAGGGCGGGTCTGATCCTTTGCTGCAGGTGGCTGTGGGCTCAGGGCTCAGTCCCTAGAGGAAGACAAGCCAGGCTTTAACTTCTGACTGGGTGGTCATGGGGCGCCAGGTGGTTATTTAATGACTCTCGGCTTCCGTTTGCTCCACTCTACAACATAAATAAGCATCGTAAACACCACGTGAGATGACAGTGAGGATGACAAGCTGATATAAACAAAGCACTTAGCAGAGTAACCGGCCCAACCTACCAGTGGAGCAGGGCTATTAGCCACACCCCGTGGACTGCGGTCCCTGTGATCAGTTCTTTGCACCCCAATCCTCTCCTTTGAAGAGATGGCTTTCAAACTCTGCCGGAGGAAGCTCGGTGAGCCCAAAGGGTGAAGGGGAAAGGGAGACCAAGGGAGCTCCACTCCTGTTGGAACCAGAAAAGTCTTGCTTTTGTCTGTTCTGGAAATGGAGGTGCTGCACACAAGTTTAGTATGGAAAGGGTGCTCCTGGGAAGCACTATTTGAAAAGCTCTTCATCCAGGTCACACGTCATGTTGGGGTCACTAGAAGTGAAATAAGCAGAAATAGCCAGTTAGTCTTGATTCTTTCATTCACTCATTCGTTCTTTTGTTCATTCATTCATTTGTGCCTTTCATTTTGGTTTGGTTGATTTGATGGTTTGGTTTGGTTTGGTTTGGTTTGGTTTGGTCTGGTCTGGTCTGGTCTGGTCTGGTCTGGTCTGGTCTGGCCTGGTCTGGTCTGGTCTGGCCTGGTCTGGTCTGGTCTGGCCTGGTCTGGTCTGGTTTAGTTTAGTTTGGTTTCTGACCAGGTTTCCAGCCAGGCCCCGGAGTTAAAACCATAAACAAACAACACAGTCCCGGGACCATGCAGGTTACTTTCCAACCAGAGACATGGCTGAGGAAGCAGAGCATCATGGGAGAGGCAGGTGCATGGCGCTGAAACAGATGCCTGTCCAAACATCTGAGCTCACGAGACATTGGGGGGAACACGAGTGCAAACCGAAGCCTAGGAGGCAGGAAGAGGAGAGGGAGCACGTTTTCTAGGGAGAGGAGCCCAGGACTGAGAAAGAACGTGGTAGATTTAGGAAATGCAAGTTGTCCAGCCCCTGGGAAGGCTGAGAGGACAAAGGAGAAACAAAGTGTCCCTGTAAAATGAGCATCTATGACCCAGCCAGAGCCTCGCTGTCAGGGTGAAAGCTTCATTTGCGGCAGATCAGGTGGTAAATTCACTGAATGACTCCAGCCAAGGACCTGGCACCAAACATGTCCCCTCCAGGAAGAAGTTTCCTGCAGGGTTTTGTTCTCCTAGCCAAAGGACGTGCTTGCTGCTTGGAGTTATAGGCACACACGGGGGACAGGCAAGCCCACGCACCCTGGGGAGCCCTGCCTGAGAAAACGGCTGCAGCTAACACGGCTTTCTCCCGCCTTTCAGTGGACGACCTGCTGCCACTGGGTCCCCAGTGAACCCGTTCCTGAGTGAAGTCACTGAGCCATCACGAGGAGGCCTTTGCAAGACGTTGAAAGGCGAGCTCTTCCCAGCATAGGCTGCAGTTGGGAAAATGGAAAAATTCGCTGCTTGGATCTAAACCTCTCCAAGCAGGGGTGACAAGTGCAAATGTTCTCAGACTGTGAACGAGCCATGGCTAACTCTCATTTCATACGCCCAGGATCCAAGCCAACAGGTTCGCGTCTTCCTGCATCCCAGTGGAAAGCCAACCCCGGCTTCCCCTCAGAGAGCAGGAATCTGAGCATGAAGTCAAGGGGGAGAAGTGTGATCCTAATGGGGTGGAGGGAATCACAATAATTACCATAATCGTGAGCACCACCATTCACTGAGCACACAGTCTGTGCCAGCTCTGTTATAAGCACGTGGCTAATTAGCTCAGCTCCAAAACTCTATGGAGTCAGTAAGAAATACCACCCCAGTTTCACAGAAACAGAGATGTCCAGGCAGGTTAAGTATAGGTGGTTATAGGAGGTAGGAAACCACAAAAAGTTTGCAAAGCTGCTAAACAAAGTAAACAATTCGTATACATTAAAATATAAGTACTTTTGGGGGAAGCCGGGATGGCTCAGTGGGTTAAGCACTCACTTTGCAGTGCAGGGGACTAGGGATTGAATCCCAGCCCCGGCCCATGCGGACCCACATGCTGGACTGGGGAGCTCCCCCAGCTCAGTTCTCTCTCTGTCTCTGTCTCTCTCTCTCTCTCTCTCTCTGTGTCAAAAACAATAATAAATAAATAAATAAATAAATAAATAAACTAAACCTTTAAATATATATATATATAGAAGTACTCTTACCAAAATTGATCACAAAGACCTCAGATTCCTCTTCCCACAGGGACCTACCGAAGGTGTCTATAACATATCAAGACAAACTGTACTCAAATGAGCAAATCTAAAAGTCACCAGAGAAGTTCCAGAACAATGCTGTGGTTTTCAAAGACAATGTGTCCAGCTGGAGGGTATTAGAGAAGGTTTAAGGAAGAGGTGACCTCTGAGATCTTGAAGGACTGGCACAATGTCATTCCAGGTTAAGGGAGCAGGGTGAAGAAAAACAAAGAGGAGGGAAAAGGAGGAGTCTGTCCAAGGAGCAGAAAGTGGGTTGTAACTAGAGAAGTGTCTCGGGGTCTCTAGGGCTGACCCTCAGGGCCACAGTAAACCCGGAAGGCCCCTCCTCCTTCATCGCAGTTTTTAGATTCATTGTACATATTGAGCTTCTACATACAATTACATTTGCAGAAACATTTCAGTTCAGTTCAGCTTTTCAAACCCTAGTGTCAAAGGGCAGAGAAAGGACAGAGGAGGAAGGGGTTAGGCAGCGAGAATGGGAGGTTGGCAGAAGAGCAGGGTGACTTCCGTCTTCAAATCCACAGCATGCATGCCACCCCTCTCCATTCCACGTCCCCAGACGTCACCAGTAAGACATGTAATTCCTTCCCACTCTTCCCAGAGACCCGGAATCCTATTACATACCCCAGACAACGGAAGTGGAACATTATAAAGCTAAGCAAGGGAATATGGGTTCTTTTTCTATAGACAATGGAATACATTAAAATTTTTTTTTACTATTTTCCCTAAAGATTCATTCACTTCTAAACAATGATATAGTGATGAAGCTGTGAGTCATTGTCCCCCCCACCCCGCTCCCACCCCACTTGTAGGCAGACCTCCTCTCAAAGAAGCCACCATGGATAACTTCCTAGGTTCTCTGATCTTTCCTCCTACAAGGTCCAGATCCCCAATAGTAAGTTAATCAGAGGAATAAGAAGTGACAGAAGACTTTCTGTCTGGAAAACGAACTTGGGAGTGATTCTTTCCATAAGCACAGAGTCTGTGACATTGGTACCTGGAAATGTGGGATCCATTAGTGGAATAAAGGCATAAGCTTATGGTCCAAAGTGGTGAGGGAGCTCTTGTGGAGGAGGGGTAGAAAGTGGGGTGACACAGCAGTAGGAAAGGAGGATTTGTATTAAATACAAACATTATTTACTCCTATTGTAGAAAGAACAGGATCTGGAGCTATATCATTGTTTTGCTATATATATATATATATATATATATATATATATGTTTATAGATATAGCTGTGTGACCTTGGGCAAGTCATTTGACCTCTCTGAGCCTCAGCTTTCTCACTTATACCAGGGACGTAATGGTTTCATCTAGCATCCCACCTCATGAGATTATAGGGGACATTTGTTGGTGATTGCCTTTTCTTCCATCAAGAGCCTTCAGATTTTTTTTAGGAACCAGCCGCGGAGGCTCTGCATATCAAGATGTCTCAGTCTTACCCTAGTCAGGGTGAGCACGCATGGGTCGGGCTGAGCCAATCACGCACCTTGCCCTGAGCAAAGTAACCCACACTGGGCACACTCAGAGACCAGGCAGAGCCCCGCAGAGATGCTGCATTCATTCCTGTGCCTTTTCCCTGGTCCTGTCATTGTGTGACCCACCTTCGTCTCAGTGCCCAGGGGAGCTAGAGACACCAGGAACCCTGGGTGATACAAGAAGCATCAAAGGAAGAGATGATGTGTAAGAACGTGCTTAGAAAATGTAACGGACGCACACAATGCCAGGTGGTACTTTCTAGAACATTCCACAGCATCTACACCCTAATGGTCTCATTAGAGAATGATTGAACCAACATTGCTGAGTACGCCCTCTTTCATGGATAGCTCCTGTGGCCTTTTGTGTGCTCTTGGACAGAGTGACTTGCCATGTCCCCTTCACATCAGCTGCATGTCACAGGGCACCGAATCACCAGGACATCTTTGTCACACCGTGATCAAAGCCCTCTGTCTCTTTTCTCCCATTGCTTTCCTTCCCATAGTCCAGACTCTTCCTTGGCAGACTAATGCAAAATGAGGTGGAGGGGTGGGGGAGTACTTTCACCCCAGTTCACACCAAAAATCTGTAAAATCATGAGCAGAGTAATGACCAGATGTCCCCAGGGCTTTGCTACTGACCAGCTATGTGACAAGCCATTTCATTTGCACCTCTGGACCCTGGTTTTCTCTTCTGTCAACTGCAAGTTTTAAATGAGAAAATCTTTAAGGATTTCTCTAGAGCTGGTAGTCTATGAAAAGATTTGTCCCACTGGCTTTAATGTCCATTAGCCTTCTGCACCCTATCTTTAATGCAGAGACCCTAAACCCCTTCTCTGCCTGTGCCATTTGGACTCTCTGAGCGCCACTCCATCTACAACTTCTTTAAGACCCAGAATACTAGACATATTTCATTGAGAACATCTGTTTCATTGAGAATATTCTTCCTCAAGGAAAAGCTCAGAACGTAAAAGAAATAAACCCTCTACAATAAAAAATAAATTAAACAAATTAATTAGAGATCATAGAAAAGCTATAACTTTGTATCAGATTTTATTACAAAAAATATATATAACGGAGAATTTTCCCCCCAATGCCTGTGCATGCTTGCAAGCTGTTAAAAAAAAAAAAATACAGAAAAAGTGTTCCACATCATAATGTTTAAAAATAGTAATAAAAGGTAATTGCCCAACGTTTCACAAATGCATCCATCCCTAGAAGATTCGTTGTCAGAATAGATCATTCTGTCCCACCAAGTCAGGTTGCCCTAGTGAGAAGCACATCTTCAGTTCTTGTTGCTATAGAAAGGGAAGCACTCCACTTTGAATGGTCTCAGGCTGAAAAAATCAAAGTGGTGAGGGCCTCCCGGATTTTTGAGAGGAAGAAACGTGTGCTTCATTTCCTGGATCTGGATTTCAGGGTATCCCTGGTGAAACCAGAGTGGTCTCAGGCCGGTAACCCCCCCGAAATCCATCTTCACTGCTCTTAAGCCACATCCTTGGGTCAACACAGGCAGGAAGCAGCGGGGGTCCCCGGAACTGAGCAGTTCTGGCCCCACCAGGGTGGAATTCGCTCCAAAAGCCCTGATTGTAAACGCTGCCACCGGGTAAAGCGAAAAGCCAGAGCCGTGTAGAGGCACGTGCACTGGGGGCCGGAGCCGGGGCCCACCCTTCCGAGGGCGGTGGCTGGAAACCCATGACCTGGAGGCGGTCAGGAGAGGTTTTCCCTTTGCGTTTGGGTCCCCCTAGTGGAGCAAGAGTGCACTGGCTCAGGGTCCTGAAGGGGGCCTGGAGGGGGATGGAATTGTTGGGGGCACCTTAAAACCCAGGCCAAGAATTTATGGCTGCCTGTCCCACCACCGGCCTGGGTATGAGGCCAGCTTTGCAGGTGATTCACTCCTGTTTGTACCAAGCACTGTTCTAGGCACAAGGGATGTAGTAAAATAGACAAAATTTTAACCTTCCCCCAATCACACCCCCCCCAAAACCTGCCCTGTCGTTCCTACATTATTCATTGGGGGGGGGGGGGGGGATGCAGAGTCTTCAAATAATCTATTGCATAATATTATGAGTTTAAATAAAATAACCTTAGCCCTTAGGCCTGGCCCCTGAGAAAAGCTTAGTAAAGCTAGCTTCTGTTATCACCCTAATGATAGACTCCGGGGTCTTTTCTTTTGTTTCAGGGTCTTTCCAAAGTCGTTCATCAAAGGGGCCGCCATCCTGAATCTAGGGAAGGGGACACTAGGACATGAGATGAGGCTGAATCACTGAACCACAAAGGACCAAGTATCTCATTTGCCTCCACTCTCCTAATAGCGCTCCATACTCAGAATCAGCACATGTGTGGAGGGCCTGTATTTTTGTTCCATATGCCCACAAAGTCCCCCTACTTTCAAGATCCCATTGTTGGGAGTTTGAGAGAACAATAAATAACTATTTTTCCACGTCTGAATTCCAAATTGACAACTAGGAGTTCCAGGTGGGAGTTCAAAACAGTCCCTCTGTTACTAGGATGTTGGAGAATGAGGCTTCCAGAATTCCCACATTCTGCTCCTTTGGGATCTCTTAAAATCACTGGTGGGTAGTTCAGGTTTTGCTTCCAGGACTCTCTGGAACAGGTCAGAACAAAACCTGCGTAGACTAAGTGAACTAAGTGAGCTTACACATCCTGACACAGGCAGCTGGACTGGATGGGGCAAGCCTTCCCCTCCAAGAACCAAGAGAAGTATCTGCTCCCTGAGGCCTGCTCCTTCCCGAGAGGAAGAAAGTGACTGCGATCCACTCAGGCTCAGTTTGTCCTTTCCAATCAGATAAGTCGCTCTACGTCCCCTGGAGCCCAGAGAGGTCAGAAATCAAGCTGTTTCTTTCACAGAAGGAACGATCCGAGGTGGGGAAGAATTGCTCTACTTGGCATGCTTTAGCTTTTTGCTTTCAGCTCAGTTAGCTTCATTGGTAGGTCCGTGGTCAACCAGTGTAGAGCTGGTCCTCGCAGAAGGCAGTCATCGGAATACGAGGCTGCATCTCCAGTACTAACTGCCCCTCACGGGACCTCAAAGGTAAGGTGACCAGATTTTCACATTGGTAAAGCGGGACACCATTGACCGGGGGGGAGGGGGTTCTTGATGAAAAATTGGGTCTCTCTCCCGCCGTTCCCTAGCTTGTCGTGCATTCTTTCCAAAAATCGGGACTTTTTTAAAATGCCGCAGGACGTGGGACAAATTGTTAAAAATCGGGACCATCCCGCCAAAAGCGGGACGTCTGGTCACCCTACTCAAAGGGTGGCTTACAAGTTGCTTCCAGAAGGCTCTGCAATATGTCAGAACAGAACCAACACCAGGATGAGTCCAGAACCCAGGCTAAAAATGTGTGCCGTTTTCCCAGTCACGATATGTGCAGTCACAATGTCCAATATGATACATGCAAGATTCAGCACTGAGATTTGAGGACACCGTTATAATGCTCTAATAATGAGCTGCACGAAGATACTCACATAATTGAATGATGACAACCTACGGACGTCCCCTTATCAAATTATTTGAATAAAATACTCATTCAAAAATTAAATCCCCCTGAAAGTTAAAATCTAAAGATGTTCAAATCTTTATATATATATATATATATATATATATCCAAAAATTGATTATTTTGTCCTTGAGTGTTGAAAGTCTCATTTCCTTGCTTTCCACTATACTCGACCCGTCTATTTCCAGCCCCCAAGACAGTGTCTGTGACCACAAAGACACTCAATAACATTTTCTCTCATAAATTTATGAAAGGAATATGTGTTTACTTCTAACAGACCAACCTAAGGAACAGCTATGCTAAGAACAACCAAATGGTAAAGGGTGTCTCTGTTTATCCTTCTCTTGTTGAAGATATTTATTTTAGGAACTGCTTCTTTGATTATAATCACTAGCGAATGAAGCCAGGCTGCTTAGCACAGCGATGCAGTGTTATTTGGATCGGAGTCTAATGTCACAAATCTTACATGAGATAGAAGCAATGAGCAGGCTCAAAAGCTTTCGCCATCCGGAAAGCTAACGCTACTTGCTTTTCTTGTTTCAGTTTTGGGGAGGGGGGGGGAGGGAGGGACTGATCTGTATATCAGTAACCGAGACAATGAAGTCCGAGGCCTGGCACCTGCCTGGCTCTCTCCTTGGACCACTCAGTGCCCACTCTTCCCCATGTTCCTGGCTCTCTGTGCAGCGTGCTCCTCGCTCGCTTTGTCCTTCTGCCCTGGCACCTGGCAGAGAAGGGCCACGTGCTAATGCTGGCTAACCCGCTTGGCCACAGCAGGCACGCTGATCCCCTCTCTCCTCCCCGCAGCCTGGGTGGGCCCCAGCACTATGTCAGTGAACCCCAGGAACTGAAGCAAACTCGTTCCAAGTTGGGCAGATACACGCAGCCCTCCAAAGGGTGGGCCATGAGCTTCTGGTCCTTGCTGGTCTTCTCCACCTGGGGTCCCCACTCACGTGCCACGCTGTGTCCTCGGATGCCTGCTTCCACCTTTGCTCCTCCCATTGCTGTGGGTAAACCCCACCATGGCTGTAACCCAGGATTGGGCATCGGTCTCCCCAACTCTCTGGCCAAGCTACTTTCCTGGAGAGAGCGCGTAAACTAAGGCCGCAGTGGGTGGGAGCACACGAGTCACAGTGGGGGGAGCTTCCTCTGTCTCAGTAGCTCCAAATGCTGATTAGCCACCTCTCTTACCAAACCATGTCCTTCCCTCCTTTCTCTAGAAACCCCCATGCCTTCCTTTGCCAAACTTCCCATCCTCTCCTCTCATCCCAGCGCTATTTTTACTCCAAAAGCCCGGGATCGACCAGATAGTCCCTCCTCTGCAATCCCACAAGAGTTTGCACTTATTTGTGATCAGAGACAAAGATGCCAGACTGAAGACACCCCTGTCATGGATGGAAACTGACCACCAGAGCTTCTGGTGGCCTCCTGGTTGGGTGACAGCTTATGGGTGGGGTAGAGACAGCATCTACTAGAGTGATCTGCTAACAGGTGGTGATAATACACCTCTCAGGTATATCACTGTGAGGATTAAATAGGCTTTCAGATGTCATAGTTCTCAGCACAAGGTGTGGAGGAGAGCGAGATTCAACAAAAGTTCATCTCCTATAGAGACAAGGCTGCCTGAAAAAGATCCAGCCATAAATGCCTCTATTTTTCATGTTACATGGCTGGATACTTTCTGGACAACCCTCATATATTTTTCCTATCTGCTGGGTTTTTGTTTGTTCCTTTCCCTTTCAGGTAAGGCAGATATAAAGGAAGGAAAAGATTTTTAAATCAAATAGTGATATGATATCCCAGCCCCGAAAAAGCAAAATTTACCAGTGCGTGTACACACACACACACACACACACACACACAATGTTATCAAGGCAACAAATATTGAAGAGGCGGTTAACAAATAACATCTGCAAGGCATCACTTCTAATTTACCCAACATAGATAGCACCTGCATTGTGTGTGAGCAATCAGTTCTTTGCAAGACTGTATCATAGCAACATTCAGCCAGAGAACTTTCAAGACTATTGAAGCATCCTTTTATGGCTACAGCTGTCCTTGCAGCAAAGATGGAACAACAACAAAAAATTCCCTGCTGGGTGGGCAGAGTTCTGAATCTCAGAGTCCTGAATCGACTATAAACTTGATGCCTGAACTTGACCCATCTCCTGATTGCTCTGAGCCTTGATTCCCTCACCTATAAACTGAGTACTTGGACTATATTTATTTGTTCATTCACTTAACAAACATTCACTGAGCATCTGCCAGGTTCCAGGCTCAGAGCCACGGTGAAAGGCGAGGTGGGCGGGGGCACTCAGAATGACACATCTGCAGAGATGTAGAAGTATTTCCCCAAATTTGCATCTCCCACATGCCATCTTATAGTCAAACCTCAATCCTATGGTTGATAACGTTCTTTCTTGGTTTAAAAAAGAGAGAGAGAGAACACAGTTGTTCAGTGTCCTCCCCTTGACCACGAAGAAGAGGTCACAGCAGTAATGAGCTAGGAGGCAAGCGCATCTGACAGGGCTCGCTGAGTCAGCCAGACTCCCCCTGGCTCCCAGTTTGGGGTGCCTCACCCTCCTCTCTTCTCCAAAGAGGTGCACCCCCTCTGTCACTTTGCTGCCTGCAAAGCTGGTTAGCATTTTGCACACTCAGCATATTGTGTGGAATGTCACTTGTCCCCTAAGCAAAATATCAGGTGAAAGTAGAGCAGATTTGAAGGCAAAGAACAGTTACGTAATTTGCCCAAGTCCCAGCACAAAAATGTCACGTGACTGTCCTAGTTCACTTCATCCCTTCACCCTTTCCTGAGCAAGCCCAGGGAAGGAATTCCACAGCCTAGCGACGAAGCCCCCATGCAACCTTTGGGCAATTGAGGATGCTCGTGTCACATGCTGAGAAATGGCAGTGTGGCTCCAAAACAAAACTCCTCTTGCTTCTCATTACCGTATTGAGGGACTTGAGGTTGCGGATGGATGGATGGATGGATGGATAGATGGATGGATGGATAGATGGATGGAGATGATAGAAGAATAGATAGAAAGATAGATAGATAGATAGATAGATAGATAGATAGATAGATAGATAGATAGATAGATGGATAGATAGATGATTGATAGACAGATATAGATAGATAGATAATAGATAGATAGATAGATAATAGATAGATAGATAGATAGATAGATAGATATGGATATCCTATATATACATATTATATCCCTATATATAAATTATACATGTATATGAAATTTAACTTGTGCCCCCACAAGGTCGTTTTCTTCTCGATACCTTATCTGAGTCACTCACGAGCACATTCCACAGGAAGGCAGGGACTCACCCATTGAAGGCCCCTCTGTCTCTGCCAGTGTGGAAGCTCCTTTGCCAGCTGAGTCCTGGGCAGGAGGCTGGGTCTCTCAGGCTCTCTCCCCTGCCTGGGCAGAGGGCACTTTCGGCTCAGGACGCCTGGGGAGGAGCAAGGCCAGTCTCTCCTTGAGGCAGCCCCGCTGGTCTGGACCCCCAGGCACAGGACACGCCTTCCCATCCTTGGAGACATTAGGCGGCTGTCACCTCCTGAAGTCTGTGCTTGTGGCCGGTTGCCTCCTGCTGAGAACTCACCAGATACCTGGTCCTGAACCCAAGCCTCTGTTGGCTCAACGGTTATTTCAGGTTCCACGTCTCCTGCATCGTCTTGAACTTCTGGGCTGCCATAGCAAGTTATCACAAATGGGATGGCCCAACACAGCAGACATTTATCCTCTCACAGTTCCAGAGGCCAGAAGTCCACAATCAGGACTGTGGGGAGGACCATGCTCCTTCCAAAGCTCTGGGCTCCAGGGAAGTCCCTTTCCTGGCCTCGTCCAGGGACGCCATCCCTCCCGTCTCTGCCTCCACGTCACATGGCCTCGTCTCCATCGCTGTGTCTCAGATCTCCTTCTGTTCTCTCTTACAAGGACACCAATCATCCACTGTAGGGCCCACCCGGAATCCAGTGCAGTCTAATCTCTAGCGCCTTAACTTGATCATATCTGCAAAGACGCTGTTTCCAATCTAGTCCCGGAACTGGACTTACACATCATTTGGGGACCACAAGTCACCCATTATGCTTCCCAAAGGCTACCGGGGGACTAGCGAGTCTTACTCCCCTTGCTGCATTCCCAGGCCTGACATTTATCGACTAGGTGGCCTTCAAGAAACCATGACCTGGTCCTATACGCTTCTGTGCTACACTCCAACCATGAAAGAGGCACCTAGGCCTTCACTTAACCCCCTGGAGTCAGTAAGCCCCTTCCCACCAAAAGAAAAACCTGCTGGTATGCAGTCATCACCTTGATGCAGCTCCCAGATGTCCCAACACCTCTTCCTAAGGGGGAGACAGCCATCCCCAAGTCCTGCCCAAATCCACGAGCTACCTCACCATGACCCTGGTCAGCTTCTCATCGTCACAGGGCTGAGAAGTTGCCTGTTGGCCCCAGCTAAATACGGGACCATATTTCTAGTTGATGGTCCGTCCTCTTCTCAGGTTCAACTGCATAGTGCTTCACATCTGAGTCATCTCAGGTACCACTGAAAGTCCCATCAGCACGTGGCATCTCTTTTCATACTGCCTGTACATCTTCTAATCAAAACCATCTCCCACCCCTCCACTGGCCCCAGGCCTTTCCACGGAGTCCTCCAGCTTTTGCCAGCAAATTCCTCTTCATCCTCAACCTCTTCTTTGAACACTCCTGCCACCTCCTTTCACTAACTAAAATTTAGTCAGTCCCTAGGGATGCTGATCCTTCCACAGGCTTCTCAAGCAGAGAGGAATAGTTTTTTCCCCATAATCCTTGAAACTCAGGGGATGAGGTAGGTATTGTCTTGGCTCCCCATTGCTTCTTTTTGAGAAATTTCAGGGAAGCCAGGATGGCTTAGTGGGTTAAGAGCTCACTTTGAAGCCCCAGGGAACGAGGATCGAATCCCGACCCCGGCCCGTGTGGACCCATATGCTAAACTGGGGAGTGCCCCCAATTCAGTTCTCACCGGGGTGAGACCCTGGGCCAGTTCCTGCCCTGTGCAGCCCCAAGCCCACCTGTGCAATGAAACTATGTGGAAAAACCAATGATGTGCAACTATGGAGACTGTGCTGGGCTCTCCCCCTTCTCTCTCTCTCTCTCTCTCTCTCTCTCTCTCTCTCTCTCTCTCTCTCTCTCTCTCTCTCTCTCTCTCTGTCAAAAACAATAAAAATAAATCTTTAAAAAAAAAGAAAAAATAAAAAAATTTCTCCTTCTTGCTCCATTAAAACAATAATAAAAAAATACAAATAAACAAGCACCTTACCACTTTGGAAGTTTAATTGCCCAGGTTTATCATCACTTATTCTCCTATTGCTATCTTCTCATGATCCCCATAATTTATTGATGACATCAAAGCCTAGCTGACTGTCACCCTCTTCACAACTCCTCTTTCCACTCTTAGTGAGTGTAAAATTTCATAAATTGCACGATGACACATCCAACACGCTAGTCTTTCACTTCCTCAACTTCTTACCTCCAGCCATCTTCTCTTTCACTCCATCCCAGCTAACCATTCATGTGAACTAAATTAATAAATCTCTATGCCAGGTCATATCAACCACACTAACTAAGAGTTGCTGCATATCTATCCTGTCATTCAGTCAACTCCCAGATGTGGAAAACTCTTCCTATGTCCCAGGCACTGGACTTGAACCAATGGGGGTCAGAATGAACTCCAAATGTGGATTCAAGAAGCAAGCTGTGTTCTTGGCACCATGAAGAAATGGCTGGGTCTAGAGTCAAGGCATTTGAATGAGAGTCTGCTAGCCAATCGGCAAAGGCAAAGATTTGGTCTTGGCCCAAGAAAAAGCACGTATTCAGAAAAACATAATTCCATCCCCCACAGTCAATCCAAGAACCCAGCCTGTATTCTGCTGGGGAGTGTCACCATCATTGTAGGAGATCTAAAACCCCAGGGATGGTTTCCGGTGGTTATCACAGTCCAAAATTCCCTGTAAAGAGCAATAACTTCTGAACGAAATCATTAATTGGGGCATTGCCTTGATTCAATTGTGAGTAAATAAAAATATGTTCATGAACTTTTCTGTACTTGGATGAAAGCACTGGGGTGTGATTTTTTTGGGGAAGACTGTTCTCCACCGGCATATAAATATGCAAGCCTTACATTTTTATAAATCACACATGTTACCTCTTCTATGGCTGACACAAACTGAGCTGACCTCCGTTCAGACAAATAACTAGGATAGACATGTAAATTTGCAACAATTAATGTTCTGACATTTGTGCAGTGCGTAGATCCCATCATGAAAAACATCCAGGTCACTGGGAAGTCAGAAGCATTTTCTGTACATAGCAATCACCAGACAAATCTACACCCATGGTGGTCACTCAAAAACAATTTTCTTATTTGATTTGTAAGTCGTTAAGGAAGTTATGGGAGCGGATATAAGAAGACAGAGATCACATCATGAGGCGAGGCTATAACCACTTATGTCCAGTTCAGGGAGAACAGGTAGCTATAGCTCCCAGTGCCCAGAAGAGGGCAGGCAAGAGCTGTTCAGGTGGACTCTCTCCGGCCACCCAGTTGACACCAGTCCTCCTGCCTCTCTATCGGCACCAAGAAGGCCAGAAACAGCCCAGAACAGATTGGTGAAGTAAAGATGGGGGGTGGGGGCAGGAGAGAAGCAATGGTGGGTAACACGGACCATAAGCAACCATGACAGATGAAGAGCCAGGCCGAGAAGAATCATAGGGAAGTCAGAGAGTAGGAAATAAAGACAGACAGCAGCCAGGGGTCAAAGGGATGCAGAAACACAGAAGCTCTGATCAGTCACTCCCTTCTTCAAAAGCTTTCAATGGATCAGCACAGGCCTGGCCAATCATATTGCCTCATCCTTTCACCCACGGTGATGGGTTCAAGGAGCATCCTCCAAATAGATCAGATTTCTTCCCTGGAGTTAACTTTTTTCCCTCCCACTTGGAGTCGAAGGGGTAGCTCCTCCTTACCCCTGGATTAAAAGCTGTCAGTGTTGATTCCAGAATTGTAGGTACCATGTCCCTTGACCCTTCGAGGATTCTGAGGGACTAAAGTAGAGAGAAAAAGACAGAGAAACTTGACATTATCCACATCCCAGAATTCAGTGGCACTCAATCAAGGTTAGGCCTGTGTTTAACGGCTTGTAACAGAAGCTCAACTCCAGGACTTAACCCAAAAAGAAGTTTATTTTCCTCAGGTAGCAAATGATCAAAAGACTGGCAGGTGGGATCTGGTATGCTGGTTCCATGATGACAGCAAAGACCTAGCCTCCTCCTACCATTTTGCTCCACCATCCTCATCACCTGGCTCTCTTCTCATCTCCCAAGATGATTGCTGCATCTCTGGGTGTCATAGCCACACCCCAAACAGAAAGGACAAAAGCTTATGCCAGCTAAGTGTGTCCCCTTTTGTCAGGATTCCCAGAAGTCCCAGCCTGCATATTTCTGTTTACACTTCACTGCTCAAAAGAGGGTCATGTGACTACCCCTAGCTGCAAGGGAGTCTGGAGAGCTGGGTGTTTTTAACTGGGCACATGGAGAAGATGGAGGAAATGCATATTGGGAAGGCAACTAGTGGCTGGCAGAAAAGGAGGAGCAATAGCCCTATTTGCCACTAAACCACTTAAATATAATATGATACATCCACTTGATAGGACATCATGTAGCAATGAAAGAGAATGGGGAAGTTCTGTCTATATAAAATGCTTTTCTAAGGGGTGGGGGGAACAAAGTGCAAAATTATATCTACATGATATATATATGTGATATTGCTAGGGGCCAAATAAAGAATTCCCCCCACTTTTCCCCGCCTTTTTTAATAAAAATTTCTGGTCTCCTTTTCCTGAGTCCAATAGACTCCCTGGTTTTACTGTTTTATTTGTTCTTAGAATTCCCCCAGTATCTTTGACTTTAGTCAGTAATTCTTAGGCTAAGTCTCCAGTCTTAATGAATTGCCCTGGAATCTGTATCTGCTAGACATCAATTAACCAGGAACCTGATTTGTGGTGTTGACTATGGCCAAGTAGTCTTCCTAGGCCTTCTGAACTCAACTCCTGGGCAGATAATTTCCCAGGAGTCTGCTTTTGGGCCAATGCTTTCAACTGCATTAACTATATCTATTTCTCCTTATCTAATGGGTGTCAGCATCTGAACTATACCCCGGTGAGGCTTCCAGACTATCCCAACCAAAGAAGTCAACACTGTCTTTGGGGTGGATCTCAAAACGCTTTTCCCTGCTTTTAGCCTCGTAAGGGGGAGAGCTCCTTGAGCCCCCACCCCCTCCCCCTAACAGGTGGGGACAATGACCACACTCAGCAGGAAGTACATACAGAAGAAAAGAGACCTTCAGCCCCTCAGCTCCCATAGAGATTTTGGGGGGCAGGGGGGGTGGGGGGTCTATGCCTCTCAAGGGAAAAGTAGGCAGGCAGCTAGAATTAAGGTGATCTCAGGACCCCTTCCATTGGACCCACCTTCCACCTAAGCCTCATTATACCATCATTATATCATACATATGCCCAAAAGTTCATTAATATCGTTATATCAGACTGAACTCTGGGAAGGGACTTACACCAGTGAATAAAGGTGATATAATGACCCCCTGTCAATCAAGACTGTCAATCAAAAGTCCGCACGCCCAGAAAGGTATAACCACTACTAGGAAAAAAGGATAAAACCACCCAGACTCCAATAATCAAGGCCTTTTGAGCCCCCCTCTTCCCATTGAGGCCCCACTTCCCCCTCTTGGAAAGGTACTTTCTCTACTTTTACTCTCAATAAACTTTGCTGTTTACCTTCCCTTTCTGGGTCCACGTCCTCCTTCTTCAGGGCCACGAGACAACGAACCCCGGACAGAAAATACTGCAACAATAGGATATATGATGCATACATGTGTGTGATAAGTATTTGTGCTAGAAGGGAGAAAGAATAATATCTGTGTAAATATTTGAACCTGCCTAAAAGATCTCAGGAAGGATATGTCCTGCAAGAAACCGGTGCCACTGGCAGCCTGCAGAGGAAAACAGAGGATGGGAGAGGCATTTCTCTTTACACCCTTTAAACCTTTGGAATTCTGGATCTCGCGAAACGCACTTGAAACTATTTGCACCTCTTTGGATCTTGGGAACTTATTTGAAAAAGAGTAAACATGTCACGAAGGAAACACATTTGTGGTTTGTGGTGGTATGCCTGGCGTTTTGTTTTGCTTTGTTTTTCCAGGCAGAACAACAGGCAGGAGAAAACTGGCAGCTAGGGCTGGGAAGAGAAAGAAAAGAAAATTAGCATCCATTTAACACTAACAGAGAAATAATGTCTTTTGATTAATGGTGGCTTTTCTTATATTATTCTCAAAGCATTTCCAGACCTCAGGTTATATTTCTTTTTTTTTTTTTTAAGATTTATTTTTATTGTTTTTGACAGAGAAAGAACAGAGAGAAGGGGGAGGGCCCAGAGCAGTCTCCATAGTTGCACGTCATCTGTTTTCTACATAGTTTCATTCCACAGGTGGGTGCGGGGCTGCACAGGGCAGGAACTGGCCAGAGGTCCTCCCACATGGGAAGCTGGCCGGGGCGGGAACCGAACCTGGCGCCTCCCACACAGGAGGCTCGCCCCAGTGAGAACCCAGCTGAAGGCACAGGGCAGTTCAGCATGTGGGTCCTCACAGGCGGGGGCCAGGATTCAATCCTCAGACCCCAGGGCTGCAAGGCGAGCCCTCAACCCGCTCAGAGGCGAGGAACAGCTTGTTCTGAGTGTCCAAGCCTGGCCTGCTCCCTTACCCTGTAATGAGGCCACCATTGCCTTTGCTCAGGCCGATGCTTCTGCCCAGCATTCCCCCCACTTCCTTCTCCTCCTTGTTCCCAGAAGCCACACCAACATGCCTTCTCTATTGAAAATAGCTGTTCCTTCCTTTAGATCAGGGACTCTACACACTTAAAGGCCAGATAGTAAATATTTTCAGGCTTTGAAGGCCGGCCATTCTCCCTTGCAACTACTCAGCTCCACCATTAGGGGGCGAAGCAGCCACGGCCAACACAAGGACAAATGCGCATGCCCTGGACCATTACAATTTTATTTACGGAAGCCGGGGGTGGGACCCCTCCTTGGGACCCTAAGGAAATTTGCTATTAGCACCAGCACGTTCTGTCTTACATTATCGATGAGCAGTTTACACCTCTGTTTACCCCCAGAAGCAAACTCCTTGAGGATAAAGAGTGCCTTAATTTAATCCCCTTTTAATCCCCATCCACTAGCCTGAAAATCCACTGAATTGGCCCAAAGTCACTCAACCCTGGCTCAAAGCTTCCTTTTCGGGGGGCATATCTGTCACACCCAACATCAGCCCTTTCACCCCAGGGGCCCTGAAAAGCAATACCCCTGCCTGCTCCACACTCCTGGGTTCTCTGCAGAGAACAGGGGCTCCAAAGGAATTCAGTTTTCTCTAAATGTTTGAGAGAGTGTCTGGACTGAATAACTATTAAAACTATCAAATTCAAAAACAACACTGAAGAAACTGCTGCCCCACCTCCTTCTGTGGCCACATCCCTCACACACCACCCCATTGGTTTGTGTTTTAATAATACTCTTGATTTTTCTGGTCTCCTTCAACATTCATCAGTAGCAAATAACATTTATTGAACAGCTACTATATGCTAGGTGCTTTGAGTGTTTTAAAAAGACATTCAAGGGAAGAAGAGAGGACTATTACTTTCCACTGTGTAACCTTTGGGCACAGTTTCAGTGTTTTCCTATGGACATTATTACTTTCCGTTTATAAATATGTTAAGAGACCAGTGAAGGGATTGGTAATTATTCTTATTTTTAATGTATAGTCCACACGTGAGGTCTTTCTGAATATGGTGATTGTGGATTCCCAACAAAACTATTTGTTGGCTGACTATATCTAGAGAAAAACAAAGAGTTTCTGTTTTGAGTTTAGAAACCACAGAACTTGATTAGATAATCTGACCCTTGCTTTCTAAGATTCCTTTCCGCACGAACGTTTCTATGCTTCTAAAGTCCAGGGCCTCTGTATTCTGAGACTTGGGAGCCCAAAAAGGATCAAGCCTTTTCTTGGTCCCGGCCCACCGTGGCCCACCAGACTTGTGGTGTCACTACCTCTTGTACATAAAAGACGACTCTAGGAAAGAATGGACTGCCTCAGCTCCCAACTCTTGGGTCACTCCAGCCAGGCAGGACTGCTGTTCCTCTGGCTCCCAGTAGCTGGAGCAGCTGTTCCCGGAGTCAGCTCCAAGGGCCTCCCCAGTGACCAGAAATTCTTGGTGGAGGGGGGTGGCGGGTCCCCTGGACTAGGAATCGCTCCCGTTGGTTCAATCCTCCATGTCCTCCCAGCAATGGTAGTGCCGGCCACGCTTCCTGATGCTGTGGGACTTGCACAGAAATGAAACCCACTGAAGACTGTATGGGAATCTGGCTGAGTCTCACACCCTGACTGCCACCTTCCTTCAGCCGTGGAATTCTTGAGGAATCGAAGTGGAATGTGTGTTTGGATACACGGAAATGATGAATAAGGCTGCCACCACCCCCCCACGGGCTTTGCTTCTCCTGATTCAGTCACCTCTTCCCTTAGCACCCCCCCCCCCCCCCCCTTCCAGAAGCCTGTGTGTGACTTGAAAAGTGACTAGTGTGATAGAGGAACCGAACTTTTAAAATGTTTGAATTCATCTACGTTTAAGAACACATACATAATTCAGTTATTGGAGAACTTTGGGTTTGGAACACCGTGGGCAGGTGAATCTGTTTTTCCAGCTGCAAATTTTGTAACATCAAAGTATAAACATCAGGTATTTTCAATGAAAATGTATAGAGTCCAGATTGAGAGGTGCTGTAAGTATAAAATACACCTCCGATTTTGAGGGCTTAGTACAAAACACACACACAAAAGCTCTCGTTCCTGGTGTTTACACTGACTATATGTGCAAACGGTAGTATTTTGGATTTCTTGGGTTAAATAAAATATATTATCGGAGTCCATTTCACCTGTGGCTTTTCCCTTTGTTCACGTTACTTGTCTACTGGACAGCAGTGTTTCAAAGCCTCTTCCAGTTTCCCTTTTCCATGGGAAACTAGCCAGAAACTCTACTGCCCCCAGCAGGGCTGCTCCTCCTAAGAACAGGGTGGACTCCTCAGAAGAAACTGCTCGGCCTCTGAGGCTCCCGGTGACAAAAGGGGAGGGGACTGTCAGTAGGTAGACAGGAGAGTGACTTCCTATAGAAAAGCCCAGCCCGGTGACAGTCCCCACCCCCCAATGGGCTCCCTGCAGGCGCCCAGGGACCCTCTCCTGGTGACTTGGAGCTGATAAATACATGGCGGTGGCCTTCCAGGGACACAAGGCTCGGTGGGAGGATGAGTGTGGTGGCACTAGTACGTGTGGGAGCATCTCATTGGGCCTGTGGAAGCAGGGCATGGTTCCCAGGAAGACTGGCACTTGGGCAAAGTTGGAGGAGATTCAGCCCTCTCTCTAGCGGGCCTCGCGGGCGCCACACCGGCTGCTAAACCAGATGGACGAACCAGAGTATCCCTACCCCTCTCTGAAGCTGGGTTTTCATCTAGAAAATCAGAGCGTTTGAACAGACTACCTAGAACTGCAGTCATTCAACACAACTGCCCTTTTCTCTACAGCACGTTGGCAGAGAAGTGGGGCTCCAGTCAGGCGCGAGGCCGGGCCTTGACTTTCCCCTAGAGCTGACTCGGGAGTTCATGTCCACGGCCAGGTGCCCAAGCGCAGGTCTGCCAGCAACGCCGCCAAGTGCTGGCGTTGAAGATGCACAGAGGGAGGGCAGCCTGGTGGGGAGGGCCGGCCCCCTCAGCAGGACCAATGCCCAGGGCTCAGCTTTCTGTGGCCGCTGGCCTTGAGCTGCATGTCTTGTCTCTGGGGGCCCCTTCCCTCCGGGAGGCTCCCAGTTGGAACCACTGAAGATGGATCTGGACACACAGAGCCCACCGCGAGGGCCAGCAGGCTGAGCGTGCTCTGCAAAGTGCTTCCCAGGCTTTTCTGGTGCCTGAGAAAGACCTGGGAGTCCAGAGAGATGGGGGTACAGGGAGCCCTGTCCCCAGAAACCCAGCTTCAATCCAGACTCAGCCAGCAACCAACTCAGGGCTTGGAGAGGATGATGATGGTGATGATGATGATGGAGGGAGAGGGAGAGGAAGAAGAGGAGGAGAGGAAGGACAGGGGGAGGGGGAGAGAGGAGTATGTGTGTTTCCCTCCACGAGCCGAGGCAAAACAGGAGTATAGAGAAAATGCAGTGGGGATGAGAGATGACCTGTTTACTTACTTCCAACTACAAGGATTGACATTGACTTCCTAGGAGGATGGCATTTGGGGGAATGAGTACGTGCAGAGCTCAAGAGGAGAGGCTGTGGAGGCCTAGAGTGAAGTATGTTCCCCCATTTCAGAACCCCAATTTTATTTCCCATGGACTTCCTCTCAGAAACTCTCCAGCAATGAGCTGATCCCTCTCTATTCTCTGACATGTAAAATTTGTTCCAAATGACTCATCGCTTGACTGTCCAGACTTATGGTTAAGATAAGGTGACCAGATTTTAACATTGGTAAAGCGGGACACCATTGACCAGCGGGGAGGGGGTTCTTGATTAAAAATTGGGTCTATCTCCCGCCGTTCCCTAGCTTGTCGTGCATTCTTTCCAAAAATCAGGACTTTTTTAAAACGCCTCGGGACACGGGACAAATTGTTAAAAATCGGGACTGTCCTGCCAAAAGCAGGATGTCTGGTCACCTTAGGTTAAGAAGATAATTCACACGTATGTTTTGGGCATTTATTTCTATCCAGAGCATTCATGATGGTCTACTACGGCCATGTCATGGGTGTCTGGTGTCTCCAACATCCAGGAATATGTTCAATGCTTCCTTTTCTCCCCTCCAGCCTGCTGTGCAGCCTCTGAATTGTAAGGAGCCCTGAAGATTACTCATTCTCCTCTCTCCCCCGATGCCTCGCAGAACTAATGTATTCGTGCATGTCATCTGCCTTTTGTGCAAAACAGGATGTTAAAAACAGGTGCTTTCTGCTTCAGTATCAGCTAAGGCTCTAAGACGGGCTGTCTAACCTTCTGGCTTCCCTGGGTCACATGAAGAATTGTCTTGGGCCACACATAAAATACGCTAATGACAGCTGACAAGCAAAAGAAAGAAACGGGAAAGAAGGAAGGAAAGCAAAAGGAAGGCAGGCAGGCAGGCAAGCAGGCAGGCAGGCAGGCAGGCAAAAGAAAGGAAGGAAGGAAGGAAGGAAGGAATAAACAAATAAATCACAAAAAACCCTCATAATGTTTTAAGAAAGTTTACACATTTGTGCTGGGCCTCATTCAAAGCCGTCCTGAGCCGCATGTGGTCTGTGGGCCGCTGGTTGGACACGCTTGCTCTAAGACAAGAGCTTTCCTATTCCAAAGTGAGTGGTAAGACCACTAACACTTAGGGAGAAACCAGGTTTTAAGAGACTGATCTATCCACTTCTGGGAATTTGAAGAAGTGGAGACGCAGAGATAGGGGTTGGTGTTAGATAAGGATCTAGAGAGAACTGTCATGTCTAGATGCCCATGTTCCTGTGGAGAGGCTCTGTCTTCTCCTCCAGAGCCAAGGCAATGGGGTCTCCTAAATGGCTTAATGCACATTCCCTGGCACAAGGGATGCTCAGTAGCTTGCTGTCTGACTCACCCTGAGAAATCTGCAGGGCCAGGGAACATGGCCAGTAGTGGCACTGAGTGTGAAGTGAGGAGGGGCTGTGTGTAAGGTGGCTTGCTCTTCCCAAGTTGTCAGGGGAAAGGGTGCCTGAAAGTTTCTGGTGAAACAGAACTGGTCTGGGAGGTGTGCCCCCAGATACTGAGAGGGAGGGAGAAATCAGTGCAGGAGTCATCAGAAGAGACACAAGCTCCGGGTCAAGCAAATGGCTGCTGCCCACCAGGAACAGGGAGGGGCTTTCAAGGACCCATGCAGGAATGCAGGAGGTGATGAGTCAACTGCCAAACCCAGATGGGGACCAAGACAACTCCAGTCCAGTCAGTCTTATCCGGTCCCTTTCCCTTTCTCCATTCTGGGGGAGCCAGAGAGAGCCCAGAGAATGTGGGAAGAAACAGAGCACCAGGTGAAGACGGAGACACAACAGTCCTACACCCCTTCCCACTCCAGGTGCCAGGCTGATGCCACTGAGCGGGGTGAGGGAAGAAGTGTTCATGTTTTCATTGGAGTCGAAGGTTTGAATCCCTACTCAGGAGTGGAGATATGAATTACTAAATGGAGACTAGGTTTTCAAAAAAGAAGTGACTGGATGACTTTTTCTTAGAAAAGAGAGACAAAAGAAGTCCTAGGACGTGTCCCCATTTTATCAAGGAGCAAGATCAAATCTACAGACCAAGCTCGATGGGACAGCAGGAGATCACAAATACTGTTCATGCCCACTGCATCCTACAAGTCCCTACTTGTCCAGTATGACAGTGTCAGAAACTAGGATCATACTCTACATGCCATTCAAATCTTTTTCTTTTTCTTTTTTTTCCCTCAAGGACTAACCTATCATGAAGTTTTCCCCTTGGAAGAAAATATTCATCTATAAGTGGAACATCCCATCATATGGACATGTGTGATTTATTTATCCAATATCTATCTATAGTTTGCTCTCACAAATCATGCTAAAATCAAATATCCTATGTATGAACCTTTGTACACATTTTTTATTCCTTCCTAAAGATAAATTCCAAGGAGTAGAATTGTATGATAAACAGGTAGAAATTTTTACGATTTTTTTTTTTTTTTAATCTCTAACATCAAAGACAGACAAGGTCTAGAAACATATTTTCACTGCGTAGCAACAAGTTGTCCAAAGCAGCCCTGCACTGGCTGGAAATTTCTATAATTTTCATAGCTTCTCTCAAGATGAGCAAGGAAACACTGATGTGGGAGATTCTTCCCACGCATATGTATGTAAGGGGAGTGAGCATCATATCTGAATGAGCCCATTTTTTTCCCCCCATGAAACACACACACACAGAGAATTCACTGCACAACACTTGTGTCATGCATCGTTTCCAGAGTTTGTCACAGGATTAATCTCTTGGTGAAGGGGTGTGAAGTACAGTCAAAAGAACAAATTCTGAAGTTAGAAGGGTTGGCCTCGGCTCCTTCACATTCTAAACTTGTGACAGAAGCAAGTGTCAATTCATCTGTGTCCTAATGTTCCTCATTCATAGACTTGCCTCTATGGCTGAACTGTTCCCTAAAATTCATATGTTGAAGTCTTAATCCCTGGTACCTCAGAACATTACTGTAAAGAATTGTATTTTTTAAGGTAATTAAGTTAAAATCAAGTCATTAGAAGGGTTCTAATCCAATATGACCAGAGTCCTCATAAGAAGAGATGAGGACACAGATGCACATAGAGGAAGGACCAGCTGAGGGGACCCCAGCTTCAAGCCCAAGAGAGAAGTCTCAGACCTAACCAGCCCGCATCTCAGACGTTCCACCCACAGAGCAGGGAGAAACGCTGTTTCTGTTGTTTAAGCCACCCTGTCTGGGGTGCTTTGTCACTGCGGCTCCAGCTAAGTACTACGCTTTCCAATGAGCTTAACTCCTGAAAGTGCTTAACAAAATGCCTGGAGTTCAGTGAGTGCTCAATAAATGGTGTCAGGGAAAGCTGGGATGGCTCAGCGGGTTAAGCGCTCGCTTTGAAGCCCCGGGGACCGAGGATCGAATCCCGGCCCCGGCCCATGCGGACCCACATGCTGAACTGGGGTGTGCCCCCAGTTCAGTTCTTGCCGGTGCAGCCCCATGCCCACCTGTGGAGTGAAACATATGGAAAACTAATGTCGACTATGGAGGCTGCTCTGGGCCCTCCCCCTTCTCTTTGTCTCTCTCTGTCTCTGTTTCTCTCTGTCAAAAATCAATAAAATAAATCTTTAAAAAAAAAATAAATAAATAAATAAAAAATAAATGGTGTCAGTTGTGGTCATTTCTGTGCTTATCTTTAATAGAACATCTGAAGCCAGATCAGCTAAATGAGTGAGTGGCTGGTTCTCAAATGGGAATGAGGTATTGGGCAACGTCTGGGGACATTTTTGATCATCACAAATTGGGGAAGGGGTGCCAGCAGCCCACAGAAGGTAGAAATGGGGGTGGGGGTGATTCTAAACTTCTATGCACAGGATAGCCCCCCACAAGGAAATGCCAGTATTGCTGGTGTTGATAAGTCCTGATCTAAATCAACTCGGGTGCTTGCCAGCCTGAGCGCTAACTTTATGCCTTGAGGAGTCCCTGTTTTGTAGGATGCCACTTTTGTGCGGCATTTCCCTCTGAGGTCACCTGGTTCACCAAACAGGTTGGCTTGGTCACACTCCCTGTCTGTCATGCACAGTGTGAGATGACAGAGAGGAATCTAATGACCAGGTATACAAGGTGGGATCAGAAAATACCCGGATGTACCTTCTGGAGGGCGGGCCTCTTGCAGTATCGGCTTCCCCGGCTAGGTGGGCATTCCTGGAACCCGTCTGCATCCCTGGACCTGGCCTGGTTGTGAGAGGCTGCGTTCAGCTCCAGTGAGTTGGTTGTTGATCTGTGAAGAGTCTTTATGTGTTTGCCCATTTTTATGATGAGTGATTTACACAAACAACATACAGCATCACAACACGCCTGCCCACACACACCACCCTGAGATTTCAGCAGTTTTTGACCAAACATGGCATGACCCTCCCGCCCCACCCTCCCTATTCACCGGATCTCTCCCCAAGCAACTCTTTCTTGTTTCCCTGGATGAAACAAGTCCTCAAAGGGAAATGTTTTGTTGAGGTGAAAGAGGTGAAACAAAAAAATGGCAGCAGCACCAAAAATCATCAAAATGGACGAGTTCAAAACCTGCTTTGAGCCGTGGGAAAAGCACCTTGACAGGTGTACGGCATCAAACAGAGAGTACTTTGAAGGTAGCTGAGGTTTACACATGTAAAAGTAAACGTACAATTTTTTATAAATAAATTCCAGGGTTTGGGGGTCCCTCCCCCCACATACAAACACACATTAGCTGGCTTCCACTACAAGGATGCTGCCTTACAAACAATTGCAAACCTATGAGGCAAACACAATCAGGATTTTTTCATGCCGTATAGCTTGGAGAGATGCTGAGGTAGTTTTGCTTCAAACTGAGGGTCAAGTTCAGGTCTGCCCCAGGCTGAAGCAACCTCAAGAACTAGGCATGTCCTTCCCAAGGGTGGAAGCTACCAGAAGGGATAGGAGGAACCATGGTGCCTCCTAAGGCTCGGGACTGACACACTGTCACTTCAGCCCACATTCCAGTGGCCAAATCCACCGTGGGTCCCTGCTACCAATAAGATAAAGTCTAGATGCCGTAAGCTGCCTTCGATCCTTTATTGGAGTCAATCGGACTGCAATAGATAAGTAACTTTTAAGTCTTTAGCAGACACCAAAGTTCTCCATTATCCCTCTCTGCCATCTCTTTGGCTTTGCTCTGGCTTATGGCTCCCAAATGGGTCTTTCGTCCTAACTCACGCCAACAGGACTTAGCATGAACTGCCAATCCTTCTACGCCTCCCACTCGGGATACCTTTTCCTCATCAGCAGTTGAAGAATTCCTATCATTCTCCGAGTCCCACTTCAAACATCTTTTCTGCAAAGCTCCCCAGCCCAATCGGAGCTAAATTTTTGCTTTGGCTGTCACCATACTTAGAATCATGGGTCAGATCACTTCTCACATGCCATTGCCCTTATCTCTACGTACTTAGGGAGCCCTCTGAGGGCAAAAACAGTGCCCTATTTATTCTCAGGTCCCCAGTGCCAAAGTACTCAGTAATCGTTGAATTAAGGAGAGCGGGAGAGGGCAGGAAGAGTGGAAGAGAAGGAAAAAGACAAGAAGGGAAGAGGCAGGGTCTTAGACCACAATACACATCTAAGAAAATCTCAGCAAGCCCTTCCGAGAGTACGCAAACCAAAGCATCCTGTCCCCCCATCCTACATCTACCCTACTGTCCCTACGTTGCTCTGTTATTGGCTGAAGCAGGGTCCCAGGCAAACACAGGGATGGATCTCAGAACACAGCTGCTAGGGCTCTTGGTCACTTACACACCCTGCAGTGGGAGACCTGAGAGGCCCCTTCTCGTGGCCCCCACAATTTTTCTTTACAGCACTCTCACTATCTGACATATTTAGTGTTTGTTTATTGATGTTCTCAAACTCAAATGTAAACTCTATGATCACCAGCACCTATCTGGCTTGTTCACCATTGTATCCTCAGCTCCTAGAACAATTCCTGGCAAATAGAAAGTGCTCAACAGGAATTTGTCAGGTACCTGGGTAGGTGGATGGGTGGGTAGATGGGTGGATGGATAATATAAGCTGCAAAGGAGTTATGAAAGGAAGAGTGTTAAGATCTCAAAGTTGTATTGTTGATCAAAGAAATAAAAAAGAATCCACCTGGGTTAGATGGGGCAAGAGAGAAATAACAGACTGGAATTGAGGAGGCTTCGAACATTCTGTTTCCTTAGAAAAGAGATGGGAATCCAGGAAGCCACAGAGGTAAGGGAAACTAAACCCAGAGTTTGAGGATCTAGAGTAGGTTGTTGGCCATGGGCTATAATTCATCTAGGTTGAGAGTCTTAAACGTACTTTTCTGAAACTTAAAGGAAGTAAACTGGTGGCCATGAAGAAAGAGAAATGTTATCTAACCTTCTCTCCTTAGAAAACACTCACCCCCACATATACCCAGACACTGCGCTTCTTTTGTGTGCGATCATTAATGATCTAGGCACAATGTTACCACCACCCCACCCTCCAGCACAATAGCACTGTTATATAAGTCACGTCCCTGGCCACGGATGCCCTAAACTCTGAGACTCTAGATTACTTGGAGATCTGACGTCACAACCTAAATTTCAGAGTCAAGAAGTCTGGGGAGATTAGGACTAAAGTTATTGATGTGAAAATGTGACAAGTGGAATGGCCTTTCTGTGAGTCAATATTGAAATCTAAAGTGATTTTCCTCCCTTATTAGTAAGAACAAAACAGCCCAAAGCCCACATAAGAATGTTTGCTCTTAGCTGAGAGATGTTACCAAAACACAGGGACTCCCCCTCCTATGGCAAAGTCAACAGATTTGTGTAACAAAGCATAAAATTCAATGTATGTATTTAGAGGACTGGGGCTGCCAAGTGGATTCTCCAAAGTAACTGTTCCTTTTGATTCACTGCACCATTTTTAGCCAAAGCTGTTGTCACACTCTAAACCTTTCAAGAAAAATAAAACTTCCTAAACCTCCAAGAAGCTAATGTCAACCTCCAACACTGAATAACAGAGTTTAAGCAGCAACTAAGGGCCAAAGGTTGTCCAAGGGGGTGGATGGATGTACGATTATGAGGTCAGAAAAGGGCTTCAGGGACCACAGCAGGATATGAAAGAGGCTGAGCATGGAGGAGGGGCTTAAGGACCCCCCCACCCCCACCCCTTCCCTTCTTCAACCACTGCACCCCACACCCCACTATTATCTGATATGCACGCTAAGCTTTGGTTACCATTTGAATAGCACAAGTCAAGTTCCCTGAGATGATCAAACATTTGTATCAGATCCGCAAAATACTCTGCAAAAATGTGACTTGGGCAACGAGGGGTCACCATATCTCAGACATCAAAAGGCTAGAGGAAAAAGTTCCCAGGTGTGCTCAGCAGCGCAGGGCTGGCAGGGATTTGCTTCAAAGCTCTGTGAATCTCTTGGCTTTTCCCTTAGAGCCACAAAATGCCTCCTGTAGCCCCAAACGTCGTTCCTCACGGAACTGCATGCAATGGCAGAAGTGAAAAAACAAAACAAAACAAAACGGGTGTTCTCTGCACCACCCCTTTGTCGTCATGGAAGAAAATCTTTCCCAAGAATCCCTTAGTAGATTTTCCATCCAATCCCTTTGAGCAGGATTGGATCACATCCCAAACCCTCGACACAAGGCAGGTTGGGAAAGAGAGTGTCAGGTTATTCCAGCCTTTGTTAAGAGAGGCTAATTCTGCCAGCAAGTAATCAGGACAAGGAATGGTTGTGGGTTGACAATCAACAGGGTCTGGTGTATAGGCTGGGTGCAACCTCAGAGAAAAATCCCAGGGGCGTAGAGCAGGGGTCTCCAAACTACGGCCCGCAGGCCGCATCCGGCCCGTGAGACCCTCTCATCCGGCCCGTGGAGACCTTTTAATCTATGGGAAAAAAATTACGGAAATTTATGTGTATCCTGCCAAGATCAGCCAATTCTTTTTTATTTGGACCTCAAGTGTGTAGTAGGCCCCCAAACTGCTGTTTGATAGTTAATGCAGCCCGTGGGCTGAAAAGTTTGGAGACCCCTGGCGTAGAGGGAGGGTGCCAGTCCCATCAAAAGGAGAGTCCCTGGACCTGCTAACACCAGAGATGAATATTGAAGAACAAATAGGATTTAGCAAGATAAACATGATGATAGGATGAGGGGGACACAGGTTCCAGATAAAAGACCAGCATGAGGTAGGGGGCGAGGGAGAGGGTGAAAGATGTTGGCACACATTCAGTATTACTAGCGCATCTAATGACAGGAAAGGAGTCTTGGGACGTGTGGGGAACTTGGTCCTAAAGGCCTCCTGGGTCTGTGCAAGAGGTTGAACTACAATATAGGCCAGAGATTACAAACTTGGAGCCTGGCGGTCGAACGCAGTCGCCAGGGGTGTTGTGTGGCAGACACACAGTGTTTGCAGTATCATGGCAGGGCACCTCCTCTCCAGCTGAGCCCTGTTCTATTGGCCCTTGTCCCTCATTGACGTCATCTGCCTGTTTTCTCAAGGCTTTTGAGTTTGCCTCCCTGAGTAGGTGCTGGGAAGTCATCAAAGGATCTTAAACAGGGAAGTGGCGCTAGCAGTTAGACATCTTCTGTCAATCCCCCTGGCAGCAGTGGGGAAGTTGTGGTTTGTGAGGACCACACTGGAAATAAGAAGGCAGTAGAAGGTATATTTTTTCAGGACTCTGGGTTACAAGTGTCAAAAACACAACTCAGACCTGTTTTAAAAACATGATATTAACTCGCAGAACTTTAGAGGCCAGGATTAATTAGAGCTTCCATTATGCCCACATCTAGGGGCAACATGGTGACGTGTCTCTCTACTCTGCTTTCCTGTGTTAGGACTTTATTCCCAGACAGGCTCTCTGTTCCTGGAGAAGATGGTTCCAGGCAGCTCCAGACTCATATGATCCTTAAAGCCAATTGTCTCCAAGAAAAGAGAAGTTGCCTGCCTGAAAATTCTAACAAAATTCCCAGGGAAGACGTTGATTGGCCTGGCTAGATCATGTGCCCATTCACTAGCTAAAACACAGGGCTCACATAAGAAGAATGTGTGGAGCAAGACACTCAGTGCCCCGAAGATGGAATCACGTAGGACCTCCATGTGAACAAAGGAAGAGAAATCTGCAAGGGAAGAGTGGTCAGAGAATGAGGAATAGAATCCAAATCAAATGAAGTCACAGACACCAAGGAAGAAGAATTTTAACATGAAATAGACAGATCTTCCAAATGCACTTAAAATATATTTTATTAAAATACAGAACTGCTGGGTATCTACCCCAAAAACCTGAAAGCCTTAATCTGCAGAGACAAATGTACCCCAATGTCTGGCCATCGCAGCACTGTTCACGGTGGCCAACTCGTGGAAACAACCAAACTGTCCTCTGATAGATGGATAAAGAAGGTGGGGTACATTTACACAATGGAATACTACTCAGCAATAAGAAAAGATGAAATATAGCCATTGGTCACAACACGGACAGACCTTGAAAACATCTTATTAAGTGAAATAAGTCAGAGTGAAAGAATCAAGAAACATATGACCTCACTCATAGGTGACATATAAAACTGAAAGGAACAAAGAAACAAAGACTCATGGACACAGTCAATAGTTTAGTGGTTACCTGAGGGTAAGGGGGAAGGTGGGTGGGAGAGATGGGTGGGGGGAGTAGGGAGGGGGAATCAAACATAAGGTGATGGAAAGTGAGCTGATTCTGGGTGGTGAGCACATTATGTAATGTGTAGACAATGTCATGTAGAATGGTGCACCTGGAAACAATGCAATTGTTATTAACCAAAGTCACCACAATAAATATAGCAATTAAAAAAAAATACAGAATTGCAATGTATTTATTGGATTGGTAACATATCGAACATTGATATGGTGGAGGTGTGGAGGCTGAGGAGAAGGATGGTCAGCAATGGGCTTGAGGAGTGCATAGAAAGAGAGAAAATAGAAACAAATTGTAGATGACGGAAGAAATTTGGCTGAAAGGAGAATTGGAAATAGAGAGGTTATAGGGAAGGCTACACAGTAAAGTTCAGATATCTTAAGGAATAAGGGATTTAAGTTAGAAGGTAGGAGGACAGTCTGAAGATAACAAAAGAAAAGGGGGTTACTTCTTAAAAAGAAAGATTGAATGAAATAAAATAATGACTAGGAGTATCAAGTCCGGCAGTATGGCAGCTGAAATTTTCTGGTGAGTGTTTAAACACCCCTGTTTTTATGTTCTTCAGCCCTGCCTCCATCTGCTACACTCATTCTTTCTTTCATTTATTTGTTCATTCAACAAATGTTTATGGAGCCACGACCTGGCCGAGCACCAGTCCAGGTGTTAGTGGTCCAGCAGTGAACAAACTGACAAACCCCCTGCTTGAATGCATATCAAATTCCTCTGCTATACACATCCTCACTTTTCCAGGGGATCTGAGCCAGGCCCTTGACTTTCTGCTCTTCCGGGTCCACAGGCAGGTATACCAGATGCTGGCACCATCTCTGGTAGCTGAGAGATTGGTTCCCTGGATTAGTCTACATTTCACAGTTTGCAAGCTTCTTACCTTTTGCCAGAGCAAAGAAAGAATACAGTCACTTATTTCTATCTCATCCCCACCATCTTCTTCTCCTTCCTTTAGAACCTAGAGGGGGGTTGGGGAAAAACCAATTTTCCCCCACCCTAGATGGCCAGCAGAATTCCCCAAAGAAGATTAACTTCTCCAGGTGACTCACCCCAAAATCCCTGCACACTTCTGAGACATACAACCTGGAGTAGCTGTAATTCTGGGTGATAGGTCGTGATCAAAGGAGAAAGCAGAGAGGGGGAAGGCCTGAGTGTATGGACCCTGGAGCGAGACCACCTGGGTTCCAGTCCTGCTCAGCACCTTGAGCAGGTTATCCTGCCTGGGGAGGGTAATGGTGGCAATATGAATAATAATCATTATTATTATTACATCAAATAGCTGTATAAATGAGATGCAGTCATGCATTAGTGACCACATGGGCTGAGAGCTGGGGTGAGGTACATCTTCAGATGAAAATTGTGGACTACAGCCAAAATGAAAAGAGAAGGACTATTGTAGTAGCAAACACCCAACGTTCTGTTAACAACCCTGTGAAATGGTCTTTACATTATTATTCACCCTCCTTCCAACCCACTCAACCGGGATAGGGCGAGGCAGGAAGGATGAACGTTCTCTCATTCTGAAATTCAGATTGGTACAATTCACTCCTAATTCTTCAGGTCTGGGGCCAATGTTTAATACAAATCTATCTTTCTTTTGATAATATAACTCAGCGCAACCATTAGGTTAAAGTTTCAGCAAAAGACTGGGCTCCTGCAAAATGTCAAGGGAAGTTGTCTTACCATTTGTGACAGGACAGCTGTTGCCTCTTTTGCCAGGAAGGAATTAAAGGATCTTATTACCTTAAATGAAACAATTTTCCTTTTCATCTTTTTTCTCCCAGTGGAAATTTACATAAGATGGAGCTGTAATCTATTCCTTTCAGGCTGAAAGGGTGTCAGAAGATCTCCACTCTTGTGTTCTCCATGGCAGCAATCCTTAACCTGAGCGGAGGCTGCACTTGCCGCACGGAATGGATTTGACTTTGATCTGGCGGATGTAAGCAGGGTAGACAAGCACATTGGATGACTCAAATTTGAGATGATTTCTGGGTTTGAATTCCATGTGTGTTTTGGCTCTCTGTATTGGTTACAGTCACCTGATGAATTAAATCTGTTTGTTACTTTCTCTTGTGCTGAAATGGCTGGAGAAGCCTCCTGGCATTTTGAATGCTGGCTTTTGCTCTGTACTGATGATGGTGCATTTTCCAGTTTTCTAGGAAGGGAGGGGGGATGCTACAGACTTACTTTCTGGATCATCCAGGACTTGCCCCTTCAAACTGTTCTCTCCATAATGAACCACTCTTTCTCAGCTCATGTTTTTGTGATGTCCTGAAAAACACGGGCCTGTGGCCACTGAATAGAGTTCAGCCTGTGGGAAGTGAGCTATTGTAAATCTGAATGAGCACCTGCAAATGGGAATTAGACAGCGATCTGCCCTCATGAGCAGCAACCAACGGGATGACCAAGCTCTTAACAGTTAAAAGCATAAATTTTGCATGTGGAAAGGCCTCATTCAAATGCCAGCTCACCCATTCTCCAGTTGTCCAAAAGAATATCTTAAATGTGGGATATACAGAAGAGATGATTGCGTGTTCTTTCAGGGCAACTCTGAACTTAACTTCTACTGATGAGGTAATTTTCATCTCTGTCAGGGGCAGAGGTTAACTTGCATATTTTGGTCTGGTAAAGATGCAAATAATTTAACTCTAGTAGGAGAATTAGCTGCCAGAGTTGTGGTTTATAGCCCTGTTGGACATTAACCAGCTTTCTATTTAATCTAGTAAGCTTTCTATATCAATTTCCTATTGCTGCTGTAACAATTTACCACATCTTAGGGCTTAAAACTACATACATTTATCTTGGAGTTCTAGATCAGAAGTCAGCTTCCCTGGGCTAAAATCAGATGTTAGCAGGGCTGGCTTCTTCCAAAGGATCTGGAAAAGGATCTATTACCTTTCCTTTTTCAAATTCTAGAATCACATGTATTCCTTGGCATGTGGCCTTTCCTCCCTCTTCAAAGTACATCATTCCAACCTCTACCTTCATTCTTACATCTTCTCGGTCACTCTGACACTCCTACCTCTTACAAGGACACTGTGATTACCCTGGTCTACTCAGATAATTCAGAATAATCTCTACATCTCAAAATCCTCCATGACATCTGCAAAGTCCCTTTTTTCCGTAGAAGGCAACAGGTTCACAAGTTCCAGTAATCAGAACTGGAATGGGTCACTATTCAGCCTGCCACACTTTCCCCCTATTTCGTTAGGTCACCTGCAAGTGCTTTTTGTGTACAAGGGCTGTCCAGAAAGTATCCAGCCATGCACTGTGAAAAATAGAGGCATTTATGGCTGCATGTTTTTCTGGAGAGTCCCCGTAAGTTTTA
Source organism: Craseonycteris thonglongyai (assembly GCA_004027555.1). NCBI lineage: Eukaryota > Metazoa > Chordata > Mammalia > Chiroptera > Craseonycteridae > Craseonycteris > Craseonycteris thonglongyai. The sequence continues at coordinate 37,264 of PVKE010003042.1, read as the reverse complement.
TAAGCATCTTACTGGTTCTCTCACTCATGGATGAATTAAATAAAATCTTTGACATGGGATCATTTAATATTTACCCAAGGGTCATGGTTTCCATGTTTGAACATTACACTTAACATAGCTCTGTGACCCTAGACAAGTTGCTTAATCTCTCCAAGTTTCTGTTTTCATCTCCATACATGAGAGCAACATAATAATACTTAACTTTGGGGGTGATTGTTATAGGGACCAAATGAGATAATGTATATACTGCAATTGGCTCAGTATCTTGGGCCCTGTATAAAATTAGATGGTGATGGTAGTGATGGTGATGGTGGGGGTGGGGGTGGGGTGGTGGTGATGGTGGTGATGATAACTAGGACAAGTGCTCCAGCCTTCAGTATCTCCACATTCCTAAAATCAAAGTGCTGGCTCAGTGCTCTGAACTTTCCTGGACAGCGCTCTCTAGTTTTATGATCTTTGCAAAAAGCCACCCTTTGTAGGTCAAGAAAGCAATGAAACCCCGGCCTGACAAAGAAGAGTTGGCTGGTTTTCCATCTCCACTTCCACCTCAGCTCTTGGGGGCATTCACAAACTGTACAAACAGTGTAGGAAGGCCCTGACCACAGTTTTAAAACCAACTGATGATGGCAATTATCATAGGATAACTGCCCCACCTTGTGCTCTAGGCAGTGCAGAGCAATGTAATAATAACCTGAGCAGAAAGACAGGCCTTGTCTTTGCAGTGATGTCCTGCTAAAACATAGCAAAGGGCATCAGACAATTGCTAGAAAACTTATTAACATCAAAAATAATGTTCTTGCACACAGATGAGGGGGGACCCTCCCAAAAATTCAGAATTATCTTCCGGAGGGTGGGCACCTTGCAGTACAAGCTTCCACTGCTAGGTGAGTGTTCTAGGAGCCCCTCTGTATCCGAGTACCAGCTGGTGTTGTGAGAGGCTGTGCTGGGCTTCAGTGCATTTTTTTAGAGAAACTTCCAACTCAACACATTTGCCCATTCCATGATGGGTGATTTACCCAAACAATGTGCAGTATGACAACGCACCTGTCCCCACCGTGCTGCGTGTTCAGCAGTTTTTGACCCCCAAAAAATGGCATGACCCCCTTGCCCCACCCTCCCTATTCACCTGATCTCACCCCAAGTGACTTTTTTTGTTGTTTCCCCAGATGAAAAAGTCCTCAAAGGAAAACATTTTGCTGATGTGGAAGAGGTGAAACAAAAAACGGCAGAAGCACTAAAAGGCATCAGAATCGAAGCGTTTAAGAAACTGTTTGGAGCCGTGGAAAATGCAGCTCGGTAGGTCAACGGCATCAAACAGAGGGTACTTCGAAGGTGACTGAAGTTTAACCATGTAAGAATAAATATACAATTTTTTATAAATAAATTCCAGGTTTGGGGGGTTACCCCCCTCATACATACACACATGCATTAAAACAAAATAAAAGCAAGAATGAATTCTGCCCATTCTTCCCAGAACAGTGAACAGTCATTATTTAACAGCCTTTCCTCCCACGGCGTACAGTGATGGATGGTGCTCGGCATAAATGTGTAACCTGCAGCTACATAGGCACTGACCACACAACTGCGGGAACTCAGGGTCAAACTGTGTAATTGTTACCAACTAATGTCACCCCAATAAGAAAAACAAGAGGATGATTTTTATTCCAGTTTTACTAAGATTGAGAGAAGACGAGGGGCACATCCAAGATTGCCATAGAAAGAGAAGAGATGGGGCTTGAACTAGCATCTCCTAGGACCAAACCCCAAGCACATTCACTAACATCATAGCTACAAGAACAGGGCAGGACCTCTGCTTTGGTAGAGCCGTGGGAGCCCACACCAATGATTGTTCCTAGCGCATACCCATGACAGATGTCACTAATCACCCCCAAGAGGCTGTCTGGCCAAGTCTATCCCAAACCTTGTCAGTTCAGCATTTCCTAGCCACATTGGATCATAGCTGACCCAGATGAGGAAATCTATTTATCATTTGAGCACTAACTGTCTATACCTCCATGCAACAGAATTTAAAATACATTCCTAGGAATGTGTGGGAAAGAATATGAAAGAAACAGAGTCTGAGCATAGGGAGAAGTGGCACCCAAGAAAGAAAAGCCAAGAAAAGAGGTAGAGGGAGACAATGTTCCTAGAATCTTCTCTGCGGAGAAAAGGCCTCAACCCTTCCCAGGCAGGAAATTCCACTGATGATGCACGCTGCAGCTGGAGCCTCTTCAGCTCAATTCCCCAAGTCAGCTGATGGATTCTCCCTTGTACAGAAATTAAATTCAGCAGTTAGAATTCTTTTTTCTGACTATCATGGCCTTGCCATCCCAGCTGATGATGGCACCTGGGGGCCAATGGATTCAACATTGGCCATAGCTGATATCTTTATTATTTTGACAATGAAGATGGTATGTTTGCCTGAAACATTGCAGTTTTGATATCAATCTGGAGATTAAACATTAATCTCCAGAAAGGAAAGCTAAGTAGTTCAACAAGGAGTACGGATGCTGCCATATATGTGATAGAGCCTTAAAGTAAGAACACAGATTGAAAAGTCGATGGATCCGTTGTTTGGTTTTGACTTTATTTGTGAATAAATTGATTTCATTCACTTTGCTGTAGGTATTAAATAGACCAGGGTTATCAAATACTATGCTGACGATACCACCTCTCACACCCATGGTGGGCATTACTAATTAATCATGTCATTCTTCCCTCTCTGAGTCCCAGCTTGGTTTTGGAAACCTTCTTAATAAGGAGCTCCAGGCAGCCAATAACAAGCTATCGTTTTGGATCACAAGGCAAAACTACTTGCCATCCAAGACTAGAGGCCCAGCCCTAAGTTACAAGGTATCAAGCAAAGAGCGGCAGAGTGAAGCTTTCACAAGTAAGAGCACAGACACTGGACTCAAAGTGCCTGGATTGGAAGCCCATGTCTGCTAGTGAATACACAACCCATGCCTCGTTTCTGTCATCTGTAAAATGGGGATAAGAAAAGCACTGCCTCATGGAACTACAATGAGGATGAAATGCATTCAGACACATACAGACCCTGGCAAACATATGCATTGACTACTCTTTCTTCTGTTTTGATTCCCTTTGATCTCTCTGAAAAATCGAACTTTTCTACCAGACTGTAAGCTACTGAAAGGTAGGTACCATGCTTTTTCTTCTGTGCATCCCTAAGCCTGAATTTTCTCCACTGTAAAATGGCAGTACGAAGTATACCTGCTTCATGGGACTACGTTAGGGCTTCGATCTGAAAAGCCCCACAGAGCAGTCAGCATGGTGGCTGGCACGAAGCAGTAGCTCAATTAATGGCAGGTACGACGTTCTCACAGCAGGAAGCGAGACTAGTATTTTGATCCCAGTTCACACATGAGAAACTGGGGCCCAGGAAAATTAGGTGCTGCCCCCCAGATGGCTCCTAAAGGGAAGAGGCCAGATACAAGCCTAGAGCCGCTGGATACGCAAATCCATGGGCTGGCCCACACGGCACGCTGCCTGTCTCATGGGATAGGATCTCTTCTAATGGCCCACGGCCCCACTCCAAGCTTGTTTCTGATGTCTTTAAACCACAGCCCTTTCAACTTGGGATCTGACAGGACCTTGCAGCTCTCATAGTTCCCGTGGTGATCAAGGTAGGCCTACCAGGTAGCCACTGTGCCCACCATTCTGTGCAAGCCCCAAGAGACCACTCCTGTCGGTTTAACGTCCCTTCCCCAGAGCCTCATCAGCGCCATGCCCAAACAGGTACTTGATAACCTCCTCTGATGAAAATCCACGTGGCTGATGAGGCTACGCTGCACCTACCACACATTTGATGCCAACACCGAGCAGTAGGAGACAAGCCACAAGAAGAACACAGTAAAAGCTCCGCTGAAACAAAAGGCAAAGGAAAGAGAGTGATAAAGGCAAATAGTGCACCAGCTAAATGTTTGAAACCAAGGCTTCTACGCCTTTGAACCTGAACCCAAGGAAATTGCCACAACCCCGCAGACAGTGGAAGGATATTTTTCCCCTGGATTGTTGCATCGTTTGGGAGCCTCCGATTTCTAATCTCACAGGTTTGGAGGCACAGCCTTTCCTGTCTGTGCAGCAGCGGCGGGGGGCGGGGGGGGCGGAGAGAGTCAGCCAAGAGCTGGCATGACCCAGGGCCTCGTGTGGCGTCCGGGCCTCTCTCTGACACGTGGGGAAAGTGGAGACAGGAATGGGTGTTTGCTGACAAGCAGCTTCATGGGAACGCTTGTCTCGGCATTTCTCAGTGCTGAGTCAGGGAAAAAAGTTGGGCAGAATGCCTAAAGGCTGAGAGAGAGAGAGAGAGAGAGAGAGAGAGAGAGAGAGCACCAAGCCTGAGGTGGGAGAGCAAACACCACACTAAGCAGAAAGAGCAATAGCAAAATGATCATTACCTGAAAGCCTGCTGTGTGTTCTCCCTGTGCTCTCCGCTCTCCTGTCATTTGTCCTCACAAACCCCAGGAGGTGAGCAAACTCCCAGGGGAGTCTATTGCTCTCTCGTGCACATGAAGAAACGGGTTAAGAACAGTCGAGAACGGCACAGCCAGCTAGTGGCTAAGGTGGGATTCAAACTCCCGTCTAATGACACAGCCAGAGGCTCTTCTGCACCTAACCCACTGCCCGACCCCACTTCGCTTGGACATTGAGAGTGGCGTTCACCTCCTCAGACAGAGTGGGAGGAAGTGAGCTGCTTCCAAATGCAGAGGCCTGGGTTGTCCCTGTTCACCCTGAGAAGGGCCATCCTACGCCAACCTATCCAGATGGACATAGAAAATTCCAGAAGTCCCCACTATGGGCCTGTGTCATCCAGAGCAGGGCTATCCAATAAAAACATAACCCATGCCACGTTATTCTAACTTCCTGATAACCACAGTTTCAAAAATAAAAAGAAGGGAAATTAATTTTAATACTGTGGTTTATTTCACCCAATCTATCCAAAGAGTATTATTTCCATATGTAATCAACATAAAAACTCATTGAGATATTTTACATTCTTTTCTCTTTTTTTTTTTTTAATTTTTCGTGCTAACTCTTCAAAATCTAGTGTGTACTTTACATTCACTCCACACCTCAACTTGGACTAGTGGCTACTGTATTGGATGGGGCAGGTCTATGGGATACCAAAATATCCAAATAAATACAGCTTCACTCTACATGATAGAAAACTCCTGTAAATCAGAAAAGGCTGATGAAAGATAGAGTTTTTTTCCCACAGAAGCAAACCCTGAGACAAGGATTTGGGTTCAAGAAGCTCGTTTGCAAGGGTGACCCCAGGAAGGACAGGAGGAGAATGGAGAAGAGAGACAGGGAGTGGGCGGAAAGCCAACAAATGGTTTATGATGACAGTATTGTCACCGTGAGCATCTGGGGTTCAGTCACACAGGAGACCCACTGAGAAACTGCAGAACATGCCTCAGGACTGTCCCAGCACAGGGCAGGGGAGCTGGGGTGTCCATCCACCAACCACCATCCCTCCATGCGAGGGTGGCACCAAAGCCATTCATTTCCCAGGACTTCCAGCCTGCCACCAAGTGAGAGCTAAGTATCCACGGCCAGAGAATACCCTCAGGCAGAGGATGCAGGAAGCTTTGGGCTAGAGAGATATTGTCTACAGATGACCTTACGGTGAGTAAGAGACTATAGTTTGGAGATGTCCTGCAGGAGGGCACTGGGAGGGAGACGGAGTGCCCGGGGAAGCCATTGTCAGTCATAAACCCTGGCTGTCCTCTCCAGGCTACACCTCCTGCACAGTCAGGCACACTGGGATTGTCAGTGGCACCTTGGAAGAAAAATGAGGCAAAGCCATCAATAAGGGATCAAGTACCAGCTATCCCTGCTCTGTCTCAATGATCCCCGAGACCGGCCTTGCTCTCGAGAAGGTCTTGTATCCAGGGTTAGCTCACTGGGCCATTTTTCCACCAGACCTGAACCGTGTGGCTTGAAACGTCACACCTGCCAGCTGAGAGCCTCTCAGCATGGTTCTTCTTCTCCATCTTCTCCAAGGCCTCAGGGCTGACGATATCCAGGTGTGAGAACAAACTGACAGCACAGGGAAAGCCCGGATGGCTCAGTGGGTTAAGCACTCGCTTTACAGACCCAGAGACCGAGGGTCGAATCCCAGCCCTGGCCCATGAAGACCCATATGCTGAACTGGGGTGTGCTTCCCATGTGGGAGGCCCCCAGCCCAGTTCCCACCCAGTGCAGCCCCACCCACCTGTATGGAACCAAATCATGTTGAAAAACTGATGACAAACAACGGTGAAGACTGCTCTGGACCCTCCCCCTCCTTTCTATCTCTCTCTCTCTGTCTCTGTCAAAAACAAATCTTAAAAAACAACAACAACAAAAACCTGACATGACAGCCCCCAGCCTCTCCTTGGTTCTGCCGCTGATTTCTCTGTTCTCGCTGACGGCTTGGCTCTCCCCACTCAGGGCCCATCTGGTCGAAAGGACAGCCTGCTGTTTACAGCTTCCTCTGGGACGGCTCAGACCGGAGAAACCCTATCCATTTCCACTCCTCTGTGTCTGCTCCATGAAGCTGAATTGTATTTAAGCATCACATTTGGGGCAGGCCAGGGAACTTGAGTTGTTACTGTCCTGACAATATTTTTTGCAGCAACAAGCTGTCCAATAAATGAAGGCAATCCTCAAAAGAAAAAAGTCACAACCAAGGTCTGCCAAGCACACGGTGCTCCTAAAGTCCAGTAGCCCCTGTCAGTGAATATTGGAAAATGGTAGAGCTGTAAGGGCCCCTAGAGATCATCTCTTAGAAGGTGAAGCTGAAGGTCCAGATGCGGGAGTGACTCGCCCAGCATCATGGCCTGAGGCGATGGCTGATGAGAGACAGAATGTGTGCTTTGCCCTCTTGTCCCCAGATGATGTTTCACTGGGCAGGAACTGCCAGATGAAGAAAGAGAAAACCAGCCCACAGAAGTGGCCCCCTTTGGACCCACCATGATCCATGTTGAGAATTGTATTTCACACATGAGAGAAAGTAGAGTTGGTGCCAAGGAAAATAGTGGATTTCAAACCTGCAGGCTTAGCCTCCAACTATGGAGAAAACAAAGTGATTTTCACTATTTACCAACCCATCCCTCCCTCTCAAGTTGGTGAATCCCAAGGCCACCGTATTTCACAACTCCAGGGGCACAACCTTCCCTGTACTGTTCATCTCTGTATTTTAGAAAGGCAGAAGAATAAGTACTTAAATATTAGCTATTATTTTCCTTGCTCTGCGTGAACAGCAGGAAGTGAGGCATTAATTGATAACTACAGGATTCATTAAAAACAAATAGTAACTTAAGAACAACCCCCGGGGACTTGGCTTTCAAGATGCAAAAGCATGAATCTATAAAAGCGAGTTAGTCACAAAGATGTCCAAAAGAGAGGACATTCAGAAGGAGCTGACTTAAGCACCCGCGAACGTTAGCTGCATGGTGAGCATTCTTCTCAGAGCTTCATGTATGTAAATTCTCACAATACACTAGCCCTGGTACCACCATCATCACCCATTTTACAGATGAGGAAACTGAGATGTAAAGTAATCAAGTAACTTGCAAGTCACATGGCCAGAAAGTGGCAAGGTGGGATTCAAAGGCAGCAATCTGGCTCCCAAGACTGTGCTCTTGACTATCATTGCCCATCTGTGGGAGCCAGTTAATCCATATTACTTGCTCGTGAGAGCTGGGGGCAATTGAATTCTGCCCCATTTCCCTCAAGTCACTCACTACAGGTGACCTGCATGAAGTTTTCAGTGGGCAACGGTGAGCAAGTGACCTTGTTCTGATGGGTAGGGAGGAGCCTTACAGGGGGTGAGACTGCTCCGGAAAAACTAGGAAGGACTTACGACATCACCAGGGAACCAAAGGTGTAGACAAGAGTCCCCGCCCCCAAACATCATCATGGGAGCACAGAGGGAGGTGCTGGGCCTCTGAAGCTCCCCTCTTACCCCCAGGCCCCACCCAGCCCTCCTGGACCCAACAGAGAGAGGAGGGTTTTTTAATTCATCTCACTCTACAACCTGGAACAATTTTCCTAATGTCTCTTCATCTCAGTTTCCTCATCTCTAAACTAGAGCTCCTACCCACATACAGCACCTATATGTGATGAGTATTACAGTGAGATTACTGGTGGAAGGGGCTTACGGCGTTGCCTGCTACCTGGTAGAAGACCAAGAGATGAACCAATAAATGATAGTTTCCTTCTGCCTTTTGGGGATAAAAAGGGCATGTTAGGTTCCTACCCAATGCTCATCATTTTTCTTTACCAACAGACCCTGGTTTTAATTCAGGGCTTCAATGTGCCCAAAGAAAAGGGTCCCCCTCCAGGTTCCTTTGCAAGCAGAGGTGGGCATGTTTCAGTTCTGGCAAATGAGATGTAAGAAGACTACTTGGAGGTTGGTTCCTGAACATTTGTTGCTTCCCGAAGAACAGGGAACAAGCTCAGCTAGCATTTTCCTCTGACCTGTGCCCTTTGTCATTTTCTCTTCTTCCTTCAGAAGGTACAACAGCCATCTTCCCACCGTCGGAACAAAAACCATAAGCCGGTCACAGGATAAAGAAGGGGCCTGTAATAAATAAACGAACAAACACACCGTGTTTTTCTGTGTAGAAGACAGCACTTTTGTCTAAAATTGTTAGACCAAAAGTTGGAGGTTGTCTTATCTATGGAAGTAACCTGTATATTGATTTTTTAATGTTGATTTAGAAAAGCGGGGGCTCATCTTATGCACTGGGGGCTTCTCATACACAGAAAAATTCGGGATAAATGGAGCCATCTCAGAGATGCCTCGTACGCCTTATGCCTCAAACCTTTGGCATATTAAAACTGGGAAAAATAACCTTTGAACTGCTCTTAAAACAACATTGTTCCCCACAAACTGTTTACAAGGATAACAAAAGAGCAGATATTATGACTATGGGCCTGGTAACTGTCCAGCTGAAAATTAAAAACATTCATTAGAATTAGTGTCACTAGGTTACCTTCTCTGCACCAGTAGAAATGCCTTCCTCCTAGTGATGTACTTGTCCCCCTTCCCTTTCTCATTGGGAGACCCCTGGCCTTTGTCTCCTCATTAGAACACTTTGGGGGTTTCTGCCTGAATTAGTGATTTCCCAATAGCTACTCTTTTTGATCTCAAATAAATGCTTGATGCCTCTCACCTTGAAAGGCCTCTTAGCTTTAGGTTACCGAAAATAGCATCCCAACTCTTGACTCTCTGCCTCTTGATTTGTCATGTAAGAAAAATAAGCTCCTATCAGGTTTTCCATTATTTGTACTTGAACACATTCCTAACCGATATTTACCAATTCTGGTTTGATGTATTGAAATAAGCAAGGTATGGAGACGCAGGAGTGTTTGTCTAAGGTCACATAATGAATTGATTAGCGGCAAATCCAGGCCTGTGGAGTGTCTGAGTCTTAAATTCCCACCCCAAAAACTCTGGTGATTTAATAAAGTATTTCTATGGAAGCTACTTGTGTCCATGTATACGAAGCTCCCATCTGGAAATTTAAGGAGGCAAATTTAGTTTTGAAAACCATGGATTTTATTTAGTCTGTGTGACTGGCCTTTTCAGTCTTGGAGGCAAATCACCGAGGAAGCTCAGAAAGGGAGCTGAATGGCTACAAAGTCCAGCTTCAACCCTCAACAAATGCAGTAAAGCACCTTTGAACATCACGCTGTGAACTCAACCAAATCAAGCCGCCTGCCCTGACATCTTTCCTAAAGAAGATATCAGATTCACAAGAACCATGCTCTGAAACACTAATAAATATTTTATAACCTGATCATTTAGGAAATGGAATTGAAAAGTACTACCGTGTAAGTATAATCTTCGCATGGCACAATTGTTTGTGCTTAGAGATATCATCTGCCTTGGATTGCTATATTATAATTTAATGAAAACTCTTTTGCTGAACTCAAAACAGTGCAGTTAAATCAATACAATGAATAAAACCACATTCAAATGATCTTGCTAAGAATTTGTATCTGCAACAAAGCTGCTAGAAGAATCTCTGGCCTGGTTAGAATCTGGAAATTTAGGTTCCCTGCTCCTTTCCTTGGAAGAGATGTGTCCTTGGAATTGTCCAGGTGGATGTGGGCAGCCGCGCTAAGAACTAATCCCGCCACCAAGCAGTGAACTGCAAGTGTGACGGCTTCATAGTGATTCCTTGGGTGGCTTTGCCTGTGCTCACGTCTCTATTCTCCGGGCCAGACCCAGTTTGTCCAACGTAAAACCATGCAATTCTGGTTGTGTCAGATCCTCTCTCGGGAAGTCAACAAAAAATGAACAAAAAAGACATCTTGATGGAAAGTCTACAGAATCAAGCCATATGGCTGGCAGCAAACTAGAAAGTGAGCTCACAACCTCCTACCCCTGAGGCCCATGGGGTGTGTCTAGTGCTTGCCCTTCCTAAGACTGTCTGATTCTGTGAGCTATCCCCATTCTCTTTTAAGAGCTAGACCACATTCATTTCTTTTGCTTAAAAACAGAAGTATTTCGGGAATACTCCTGACACGGTTGAACACCCATTTGTAGGGTTACAGAGTCAGAAAGACTAGTTTCTTCCCACCCCAAGCAGAAATAAGAAGTCCTAATCTTGAACAAATAGGAGGTGACAGGAAACCTCTACCTTTTTGTTTCTCAGCCTGAAAGGAAATTAGTTTCAACATCAGGCCCTAGTACTCTATACCAGAATCCTTCCTTCCCACATTCTTTCTTCTCTGTGTGCTAGTACCAACAGCGGGTGGGCCTTAGGTTGGAATCCTGACACTGCGGCTTCTAATTGGTATTATTCAACTTCTCCATGCCTCAGTTTTCCCATCTAGAAAGAAGGGAGGTCACCATAATGCCTCCTGCATGGAGCTCTTGTGAAGACTGAGTTAACCCAGATGGAGTGCTCAGAATAGCGTCCCATCCCTAACTTCTCTGACTTCTTCCTCCTGGATTCCAGTTACACCAGCCTGCTTTTCAAAACCACGTGCTTTCACCTGACTAGAAACATTTACACATTCTGTTCTTTCTGCCTGGGAACCCCACTCCACCCTCCACCATTTCCCACAACCACCTCATAATATATTGCAAAATTAGGCCTAGTTCTTCATCCCTCCGTATATCTACACTCACTCTTTGGTCTGTGATTTCATAGGCCCTCCAATCAGAAGTCTATGTTCCCTGTCCCTTCATTCTGGGCTAGTCACATACCTGCAATGGCCAGTAGAATTCAGTAAGAGTGACACTGTACCAGTTTTGAGCCTGAGCCTCAAGAGACCTTGCATGTTTCCACCCTCTGTTTCTCTGACCTCTTCTACACACCAGGGCTAGCCACTGGATGATCAAATGTTCATGGACCAGTCTCCACCATTACCCCAGCCCACAATCAGCCAAGCCCCTGAAGCTGAGCAGCACCTGACCATACATGCATGATGGGCTGGCTGGACCAGTTGAAGCCAGAAGAACCCCCCAGCTGAACCCATCCCAAATTGCCAACTCACTGCATTAAAAAACACTAAATAAATGATTGTTCTCAAGCCACTAAATTTGGTGGTCGTTTGCTACATTGCAAAAGCTAACTGATACATACTCTTTTGAAGCCTCAAGTTCCTCGATGATATACCGGTAATGAAAATAGGAATGGGAAAGCCTACCTTCTCAAGTAAGTGTGGAGCTGCTAAGATAATGCTTGTAAAGTGTCTATGTTACATTAAGCACTACGGAACTGTTAACTACCACAGACATGGTAATGAAGATACTGGATTCTTTGCCTCTTATCCATAAATGTGGGAATAGCGATATCCCATGAACAGGGAGGGTTGTTGGAAAGAATTGACAAAATACGTGCTTAGCACCATCTTAGACACAGAACAGCAATAGGTGGTTGTCATTGATGTGTTGTCACTAAGTATTATGCCAGAAGATTGGCTCCTTCATTCTCTTCCCTGGCCCTTGAACTCAATCCCCCACCACCATCCCCTACCCTACTACTAGACTTCAGTTTTCTTCCCTTAATGATTAGATCCTGGCTCCCAGCCTCCAGCCTTACACTTGGGCACCCCTAGCCTACACAGCCCCCACCGTGGGGGGGTAGCAGCAGAACCCAAGGCAGGAACAAGTCACATTTAGTCCCTTGAATCCTTGAACTTCAACCCCCCAAAAACTCACCACCATGTAGACCTTAACCACTAGGGGGCAGCATCACCTTCCAGACGCACAGAAAGTTGGCCATCCTGAGGGTCCTTTTCCGGTTTTCTGATCTCTCTGTCCACCTTGTCCGAAGACCCAGGATTTGGGGAGCCCCTGCTTGTCCCACTGTGCGCGGGCCAAACCCCCATCATGACCACTCACCTGCCCAACCTTCCTTCCCAATGGGAAGCTGGGGGAGCCACCCCTCCCTCAACCACCTTGAGAACACCCGGTGGCAACACTTCCCCAGCTCTGGGCAACCTCTCAACCTACATGAGTGGTTTCATAATTCATGCCTGCCCATCAGTGGACAGATTTAGCCTGCTGCCTGCTGAGTCTGGAAATACTGAATATTAAAATATCCCAGACACTCGCCCTTCTGACACCCTCGCCTCTCCAAGATTCACAGGCAGTTGGTTGCACAAACAATTCCAGGGACATACATTAATTTGTCAATTAAGTAGATTCTGAGCGCTCATATATGTGACATTCATTGGAACAGGGGAATGAGTATTCAGGGCCACGGATTAGGTGCCTGACCTCGGAGGAGTCCTTTGGCCTCAGACCTGGGGTTTTTCCCTTCGGCACCACATTGCTGCATGAGCTCTCCTGGCCCTTTGTAGCACTATTCGCCATCAGGACAAGTGGAAATGTTAGTTGATGGGTTTTGCTGAGCCAAGTAGAGCCAAAGACAGGCAGAAACATTCCTCATCAAGCCAGGACAGCAGTAGGAGGGCTCCCAGGAATTAGCCAACCATTATTTGAGAACAAAAGAAGTGGAGACAATCTTTCATGTTTGGGAAAGAAAGGGGTGTATGCATTCCCCACCTTTAATGTTGAGTCGTTACCACTTCTACACCTTTGCTAATGTCTAGTAATGACCAATGCATACGTGGGTTTGGAATTTCAGGGAAGTGGGAGTGGGAATCCCCACAGATTCAAAACAGAGGAAGGGGACTCTCCTTATCTCCTGGCAGATTTCCTTCTTTCATCCAGTAGTAATTTGAGCATCTCTGGCTCTGGCACTGAGCAGAATTCAGAAGAACCATCGCTGCTTCTGAGTATATGTCATGTAATTAAGGAGTCGAGACATGGGGCGGGGCTGGGGGCAATGGAGGTTAAGGTCCAATCGACAATGACAGTGTGTGTGGCAATTATCATAAGAACCATGGTGGGCTACAGAGAGAAGAACCTGAAATTCCCCTATAACACATTCAGGAAACAGGCAATTAGGGCCAGAATGTGTAGAATGAGACCAGAGAGACCTGGATTTAAGCCCTGGCCCTACCACTCACTATGGGACCTGTGACTGCAATCTGATTTCCTCCTGCGCCTCAGTTTCCTCATCCATGAAATGGGGATAACAACACCCACTTCAGAGGCTGGCCATGAGGAGTCACACAGGCTTCCTCTTAGGGAGTTTCCCCCCAATGTTTCACTAAGAACTTTTTCTGGAACTTAAAACAGGAGATTCTTGGCTTGAAAACAATGTAATCACAGTGGATGGAGAAATTACTCATTGGATTAGCAAACAGTTAAACTAAGCACGATGACTAATTGCAAACCATGAGGGCTTTGCCCACACATGTCCCCTCACTAGGGAGGTTGTAACAGACTTTTTGCAGAGATGCCCGGCCAGAAGTTCAGGGATATCGCTGTCTTGGATGCCCATCGCTGCTATACCGTATTTACACACATTTAGTTGCTTATTAACAACACAATTTATTATCTTACAGCTTTAGAGATCAGAAGTCAAAAAATGAGTCTCACTGGACTGAAAATTAAGGTGTTGGCAGGGCTGCATTCTTTCTAGAAGCTCCAGGGAAGAATTCTTTTTTTTTTTTTTTTGCCTTTTTCAGCTTCTAGAGGCCACCCACATTCCTTGGCTCACCGTCTTTCCTCCATCTTCAAAATCAGTAACATCGGGCTGAGTCCTTCACGTGCTGACATCTCTAGCTCTCTCTCACCTGCAGCCTTCTTTCACTTGTGATTGCATTGGGTTCACTGGGGTGATTCAGGATAATAACTCTGTCTCTAGGTCAACTGGTTAGCAATCTTTTCTTTTCTTTTTTTTTAATTGTTTTTGACAGAGAGAGAGAGAAAGGGGAAGGCCCAGAGCAGTCTTCATAGTTGTATGTCATTAGTTTTCAATATAGTTTCATTCAACAGGTGGGCATGGGGCTGTGCAGAACAGGAACCAGGCCAGGGGCCTCCCGCATGGGAGGCATGCCCCTGTGAGCTGGGGGCCTCCCACATGGAAAGCACACCAGCGGAGAACTGAACTGGGTCACACTCCAACTCAACATATGGGTCTGCATGGGCCAGGGCTTAAATTCGATCCTCGGACCCCAGGGCTTTAAGACGAGCACTCAACCCACTGAGCCCTCCAGACATCCCCAGCAACCTTAATTCCACGTTGTAACCTTAAGTTCCCTTTTCCATGCGACCTTAAACGCTCATAGGTTCTGAAGACTGGGATGTAGACATCCCGGGGAGCTGTTATTCTGCCTGCCATACCTGTTGTTCCGGAGACGGGGTGGAACCTGGATGAGCAGAGAGGACTTGGTCCCCTCCCCATCTGCTGGTGACCAGCGGCCATGCTGGGACTGGAATGGTTCTTGCCTGGTGGTAAGGAGGGGTAAGCTCTGGCCTGACCTGGCTGTTTACTGCTGGAAGCTTTAGGCAATACACCCTTTTCTAGGCATCAGCTCTCTCATCTGTAAACTGGAAATAATTACCTTGCCGACTGGAGTGTCACTGTTAGGAGATTTGGATCTGTTTCTCCATGGAGGGCCTCCTACGAACCAGACAATGTGGAGGACCCTGAGGTGTAGAGCAGCGGTCCCCAACCCTTTGGGCACCAGGGACAGTTTCACCGAAGATAGTTTTTCCATGGTGGAGTGGAGGGTGGTGATGGTTTGGGGATGACTCAAGCACATTGCATTGATTGTGCACTTTATTTCTATTAGTATTACCTTGTAATAATGTGAATCTGTATTTGCAGCCCCTCCCCAGCGCTAGCATCACCACTTCAGCCCCACCTCAGATCAGCAGGCATTAGACTCTCATAAGGAGCGCACAATCTAGCTAAATCCCTCACATGCGCAATTTACAATAGGGTTTAAGCCCCGATGAGAATCTAATGCTGCTGCTGATCTGATAGGAGGGAGCCCAGGTGGTCATGAGACTGATGGGGAGTAGCTGTCCATACAGACGAAGCCTCTCTCACTTGCCTGCTGCTCACCGCCTGCTGTGTGGCCCGGTTCCTCACAGGCCACAACCCGACACCGGAATGGGTCTGTGACCCAGGGATTGGGGACTTCTGACTAGCAAACACAGTACCTGCCCCCATGAAGCTCACATTATAAGTTGCCATCACTTGACCCGGTGGCTCTTCATGTTTCAGTGATTCCTTTTAGGCTCTCCTCACATGTGTAAGTTGATTTCACATGCTTTAGAGCAGATACTATCTGGATTCCTCTGTTTCCATGTAACAATGCTCAAACACTTCTCCACGTAACTACACACTGTTTAGAATTGTGCCCGTTACTCACTATACAATTTTCCATCCAGTTGATGATACAGACTAGCTTCCAGATGTCTTTGAGGGTTTCTGCTTCTTTGGGTATTTGGTTCTTTTGTGGAGGTGTTTGTGTGTGTTTCTTGGCTTTTGCTATTACAAATGAGATGGCAACGAATGTTTTCTCACACATTGATATTCTTTTCTTTTGAATTCTTGTCATAGGATAATTTCCCAGAAGCAGAAATTCCATTTGACCCTCACCATAGCTCTACGATAGAAGCAGAACAGAAGTCAATTCAATTCTACAGATGAAGACACTGGATCCCAGAGAAATGCTAGTGATTTCTCCACAGACGCCCAAGGGGTTGGTGACAGGACTAGACCCAGATCTTTGAAATCCCCACATCTCCTGATTGCTGAAACAGGCCTTTCCAGGGCATCACTGCCCACCAGGGAAGCTACTAGATGTCCTCTCAAGTCCCCACTCGGCATCCCCTCCTCCCTGTTCCCACCCCCTCACCTACAGACTTGATGATTGACACTCTCAAAACCACGTCTCGGGAAAGCTGGGATGGCTCAGCAGGTTAAGCTCCCGCTTTGAAGCCCTGGGGACTGAGGATCGAATCCCGGCCCCAGCCCATGCGAATCCACATGCTGAGCTGGGGTGTGCCCCCAGTTCACTTCTTGCCGGGGCCTATGCGGGAGGCTCCCGGCCCAGTTCCTGCCCTGTGCAGCCCTGTGCCCACCTGTGGAGTGAAACTATATGGAAAACTAATGTCAACTATGGAGACTGCTCTGCCCCCCCCACTTCTCTCTGTCTCTCTCTGTCTCTGTTTCTATCTGTCAAAAATCAATAAAATAAATCTCAAAAAAAAAAAACCCACGTCTCTCCAGGCACACCTTATAATCACATGAGAACGTAGCTTCACATGCCAGGAGCACACGAATTGAAGGCCTAGATATGAACCTGGAAGAAAAGGGGTTCCCCGTGAAATCTCACCACAGTGAGGATCAGCCTGCCACCTGGGCCCTTGGTGACAATCTGCCTGGTGCAGCGGACGGAGCACGGGGTCAGAATCAGAAGGCCCCGATTTGAGGCCCTGCCCCCTGTTGACTGATGAGACAGACCTGCCTCTGTCTTCACATGGCCTCTTCCCTGCCTCTGTGTGTGTCTTTTTTTTTTTCTTTTAAGATTTATTTTATTGTTCTTGACAGAGAGAGACAGAGAGAAAGGGAAGGCCCAGAGCAGTCTCCATACTTGTACGTCATCAGTTTTTGACATGGTTTTGTTCCACACAGGAGGGCAGGGGTTGCTCAGGGCAGGAACTGGGTAGGGGCCTCCCACATGGGAAACACACCCCAGCCCAGCACATGGGTCTGCACGGGCCAGGGCTGGGACTCGACCTCTGGTCCCCAGGGCTGCAAAGCGAGCGCTCACCCTGCTGAGCCATCCCGGCTTCCCGTGTCTCCTCTTCTTAAAAGGACAGTCGCATTGGATTCAGGGCCCACCCTGATTCAGTCTGATCTCATCTCAATCCTTACCTTCATTATATCTGCAAGACCCTATTTCCAAATAAGGTTACCTTCTGAGGTTCCAGGTGGACATGAATTCTGGGGGACACTATTCAACCCACGACACCCACCTCAGCTCTCTTTTGTACCTAAATCGGGCTTCTCCCACAAGACCCTTTCTGTAGGTTCACTAACAATAGCTACTGGGGAGTTGGGCCCCATACCTCAGCTGTTGACAGCAACTCACACTTTACAAAGCTGACATCCCACTCACTCAGCGACAGCCCCTGGAGGTCAATAGTATCACCCCTTGTTTTGCAGAGGAGGAAAGAGATTTGAGGGGTAAAGGGATCGTCCCAGGTCTCACCAGCCAACAAGGCCATTTTTATTTCTACCTACATGTAGAAATACAGGGATATTATTCTTAACAACCTTGGCGGTGTTACTGTTCTTTACTTTACTCTAGCTTCTTTGCATTTTTACATTGTACAAAGAACAGAAGTGAGAAAAAAAGTCATTTTGAAAAGTTTCAGGAGGGGCCAGGGTGCCCTCTGGAACCCCATCTGGTGGGCACAGGCCCCCATGAATCCCTCCTGAAGTTCATCCAGCTTCTCCCATTACCCCGCAGGAGGTGTCAGGAGGAAAGTGAAATGGAAACAACTGGCAGGTGTGCGGCCTGCAAGCCCCTGCCTGCTCTCCGTGGAGAAAAAGGAGTGAGGTGAGAGAAATATGAGAAGCTACACCTGTGCCGGTCTGGAAAAGGCCGGTTTTCATACTGCTCTGGCCAATCTCCCGTTTTCCCCATGCACCCCTCAGTGACCTAACAGAAGCGATGGTACGCATTCTAGCCAGACCGCAGCTGAGGCCAGGCCCGCAGGAGCGCGCTAAGGGTGGATAAACGCCAAAAGCTGAGGCTGAAAGGGATGGGGAAGAACAACCTTTCTCTGAGCATCTCCCATGAGCCACAATAGCAACGTGACATGCACCTTGTGGACACTCCCACGTTACAGAGGAGGAAACTGAGGCTCAGGGACAGTGAGGGATTGGCCCCACATCATTCTGGCGAGAAGCGGCATTCACCACATGGAGAGGTTTGAGGGTCGTACCCCGAGTTCGTGTGGAAATTACAGTTTTAGAGGTGTACTGAGTCGTGCCGTAGCCATTTCTTGTCTGCAAGAACCATGCCCGTATCTTGCCATGTATAAATGCTCTCTGGCGTATTATATAGCACACACCCACATTTGGGGGGGAACTTTTTTGTTTCAATTTTTTAATTCAAACATTTTTCTTTGTTTCTATTTAGGTACCTGTCTTTTTCTACTATAAAAAATATTAGCAGTTATTTTTTAACATAGTATGGTACAAGACATTTTATGGAACAAATAATCACGACATACAAGAACAGGTACAAGGTCAGGGGAAGGGAGGTGAGGAGAGAAGGGAAAGGGGGGGCCATGGATCATGACCCGGAGTCCAGCAGAAGATGGAGTGAGCTGGGAGCCTGGGAACCAGGGCCCAAAATGCGGCCCTGGGTGGGAGGGAAGCTAAGACCTGTCGAGGGTGGAGGGGCGGGAATGACCCTGGACAAGTTAGGGGCAGAACCAAGGTGATTATCATGTTTCAGGATGTTATTTTGCATGTGGACATCATTATTGATTTCTAGAGTTGCACTTTTAACTCATAAGCATAAATGAAAGAATTTAAAACATTTATATAGATAAGGAATTAGCACTACCCATGTATAAGGCACATCCTTATTTTTCTCTCACAAATTAGGGCAAAACAAGTGCACATTATACACAGCAAACTATGGTGATCCCATTTAATCCCGAGGACAACTCTGTGAGGAGAATGCAGGAGAGGGTGTATCTCTACTTTACAGAGGAAAGTGACTCATTGTGTGACCTCAGACTCGTCTCTTGGCCTCTTAATCTCAATCCTATACATGAAATAAGGAGATTGAACAAAACTCAACCCAAGTTCTTTTTTCTGTCTATGAGTCATTGAATTTGTCATCCAATGTTGAGTGATATTGAAATAAACACAAGGGGAAACAATTAGCGATGGAGATCCTTTGCACATATCATGTCAGGCACTTTAATCATATTAAGCACTCACGTTGATAGAGACTTCGGGTGTCAGTAGTACATTTTCTTTGAGATAGTCTTTCAAATGGATGCAACTCTTTCTTTGTTCTTTTAAGTCACTTCCACTTTTTTTGTTTGTTTGTTTTATAAGTAACATTAAAATGAACCATCTCGTGCCTTACCTTTTTTCTCTTCATTTCAAATTATGTTGAAAGATGAATTCCCAGAAAGGACTGTTTGGACTAAAGGATGCAAAGATTTCTTTTGATGCTTCAGACAGAGTCCCCAGATAGTTTTCAAATGTGTTTGTTCCACAGTCACCACCACTTGCCACTCACGAGTGTACCAACCTCGTTAGTTTTCATTTTTCACCAATTTAATTGTAGCAAATAAAACTTTGATATGGGTTTAACTCATTTCTTTGATTGTAGGAAAGCTAAACATGTTCCCATGTTTATTCGCTAGGTACATACAAGGGGGGGGAGCCTCCTAAAATGGGAATCGTCTTCTGGAGGGTGGGGCCCTTGTAGCTCAGGCCTCCCCTGCTAGGGGAGTGTTCTAGGAACCCCTCTGCAGTGGACCAGCTGGCCTTGTCGTGAGAGGCTTCAGCAAATTTTTTGGGAGACTTTTACACATTTGCTCATTTCATGATGGGTGGTTTACACACGAACAACCTGTAGCAATGATAATGCACCTGCTCACACCATGCTGAGTGTTCAGCAGTTTTAACCAAAAATAACATGACTCCCACACCCCACCCTCCCTATTATCCCAACCTTACCCCAAGTGAGTTCTTGTTTGTTTGTTTGTTTGTTTGTTTGTTTGTTTTTGACAGAGAGAGACAGAGAGAAGGGGGAGGGCCCAGAGCAGTCTGCACAGTTGTACGACATTAATTTTCTACATAGTTTTCATTCCACAGATGGGTGTGGGGCTGCACAGGGCAGGAACAGGCTGGAGGGACCTCCTGCATGGGAAGCCCACCCCCACACGCCGGGGGCGGAACCGGGGGCCTCCCGCCTAGGCTCGCCCTGGTGAGACTTCTGTTTTTTGTTTCCCTGGATTAAAAAAAGTCCTCAAAGGGAAATGTTTTGCCCATGTAAAGAGGTAAAACTAAAAACAGCAGAAACACTAAAAGAGTCTCGATAGGTGTATTGCATCAAACGGAAAGTACTTTGAAGGTGACTAAAGTTTAAACATGTAAGAATACATACACATTCTTTTATAAATACATTCCAGTTTTGGGGGTTCCCCCTCATATTCTTGTAGGACCTGATTTTTTTTACACCTTTGCCAATTTCCCTCTCCTCAAGCAGAACTAATCACATCTTCCTTGATCTTCTCTTAGCTCTTAGTTTCTACCTCTACTTGGAACCCAGCATAGCATCAGTTACTGGCTGACATATGTGCACCCAGAGGTAAAATGCTGTGTCTTCCTTCTGGAACTTCCCTTTCCACAGCCACTAGTCACATGTGGCTACTGGAGCACTTAAGATGTGGCTAGTCCAAATCAAGATTTGCCAAAAGTGAAAAATAGGCACTATATTTCAAAGTCTTAGAAAAAAGGAATGTAAAATATCTCATTATGTTTATACTTATTACATGTTGAAGTAACAATATCTTGGCTGTGTTAAATTAGATAGAAGTATTTTTATCTACTTTTTTACTTTTTAATTAGCTACTAGAAAAGTTAATTAAAAGTAGACGTATATATATATATATATATATATATTTTAAGATTTATTTTATTGTTGTTTTTTTGACAGAGACAGAGAGAGACAGAGAGAAGGGGGAGGGCCCAGAGCAGTCTCCACAGTTGTACATCATCAGTTTTTCACATGGGTTCATTCCACACAGGTGGGCAGGAGCTATGCAGGGCAAGGGCCGGGCTGAGGGCCCCCACATGGGAAGCACACCTCAGTTCAGCATATGGGTCCATACAAGCTGGGCTGGGACTCGATCCTCAGTCCCCAGGTCTTCAAAGTAAGTGCTTAACCCGCTGAGCCATCCTGGCTTCCCCTCTGGGACAGAGCTGCCTAGAGTCCTGATGCTTAGACTAATATTTTCAGAGAAGTAATTCATTAAATATTTGAGAATGGATGGACAAGCTTCTAAATTCTTCCTGAACCACCTGATTGTGGCTCTAATTAAAAATGATCATCATCATCATCACCCCTTTGTCATATTTGTACTTCCCTTAACATTTTGTCATATTTACATCAGTGAGACCAGTTGAAAATTGCCATTAAAGGCAGCCAGGAAGTGAGAAAGACAAGCAATATGGTTATTCCAACAAGTATTTACTGAGCATCTGCTGTTGCTAAGGATACTCAGCAAACACAGTAGACATTGATCCTGCACTTGAGAAGCTAACATGGGGTAGAATCAACAAGCTGGTGACACTGTATATGACAAGGTGACAAGGGCTGGGGCAAAAGGGGGAGGGAACAAAGGGGAGGGGAGGGGAGGAGCAGGTTACCATAGGTGACCACCACAGATCTCACTGAGAAAGTGAGATTTTCCACAAAAACTTGAAGGAAAGGGGTGGAGTATTCCAAGTGGCTCCTTGGGAAAAGGACACGTTTAGGCAACAGAAATAGATCAAGCAAAGGGCTCAGGGGGGCTGTGTGACTGGAAAGGTGTCGGGACCCAGGCTCTCACCTCTGGCCTCGGTTTCCCCAGGCTGCCTAGGTCTCCTCTCTCTAGATCCTGCCCAGCTCAAACAGGGGCAGCACCTACCTCTCTCAGAAGTGCCCGCCCCAGCCCACGCTCAGCTGCAGCAGAGGCTTTGGGGATCTCGCTGGTTGTCTGACTTCTAGAAAAGGCTTTGCCTGGAACACTGGGGGGGAGGTTTGAGTGGAGACAGATAAGGCTTATTTATAGAGCAGGCCAGTCTGTGGGATGCTTGGCAAACCTTGCTCATCCATAGGAAGAACATCCACTTGCTGTAAATACGGTCCCTGGGGAGCTGCCCAGCTCATTTGCCCGCCAGCCTGGGTCCCTCCTCGCGGAGGGAGTTAGGGAAAGGGCAGGATTGAGGCAAATCTAATCTCTGTCGCTTCCTACTTGGCTTCCCTGCCATCTCTGCAATCACTATCTTTTCTCCACTCTGACACGGGTCTGAGTGTGTCCTTTCTGGGCTTAAGGGAGTGCCATCCCGTAGCTCTAAGCTCAGTGTTCTTAGCAGGGAGAGTGAAGTCCATCACAGGCTGGCCTAGCCGAATACTTCAGCTTCACTCTTTTATTCTATCTACAGTCGAGACCTTGCCCAACACCGCCCGCTTCCCCTGCAACCCCTCTGCAAGGCTCACTGTACCCAGCATGCCTTTCTTCCGACTCCCCCACCTGCCTGACACGTCCCTCTCCCCTGTTTCCCGGAAGACCCCCCTCCACCACACACGCCACTCCTCCTTAAAGGATCAGCTCAGATGTCCCCATCTCTAAGGACTCAGGCTACCGAGTATCTACAGCAAGTCCCCCAACCACCCTCAGCGTTGGGTTCCTCATCCATCACGTGGAACGACAATACATAGTTCATCTATCCTGGAGGTGTGAGGATCGAGGACCGCATGGGCATGAAGTCCTGCTACACAGTACGCACATAATAAGCCATGACATTGTCACCACTTTTTAAATAGTATGATCATTATTATTTTACGAACCACGACTGCTATCACTGCCAGTGCTCGCCCAGTATTGTGGTCTGAATCTTTGTCAGACCCCCAATTCTTATGTTAAATCCTAAAGCTTAGGGGCTGGGGCCTAAACGTGGCCTGAGGAAAGTTCCTGAATCCCTCCTGCCATGTGAGGACACGGCTAGAAGGCACCAACCGGGAAGAAGTGGGCTCTCACCAGGCACCGAGCCCGCCCACACCTTGATGTTGGACTTAGCAACCTTCAGAACTGGGAGGAATAAATCCCTGTTGCTTATAAGCCACCCAGTTTATGGTGTTCTGTCACAGCAGCTTGAATGGATAAGTCACGCATGGAAACGGATCTTGCCCCCAGTGTGTGCCCACATGGCTTTGTTTGGGTTCCCTAAATGTGGGGTTGGTTCCCTCAGAATAAGACCCGGATGCTGGGGGTTTATTTGGGAAGTGAGCCTAGGAAGACACACGAGAAAGGGGGAGAAGCGAGGCAAGGAGGAGGGGAGCCCCAATACAGGATGTGTGAATCATGAGCAGGGACCTCGGGGGGGAACAGAGCTCGCCGGGCTCTGGAGAGCCCCTTAGCCATGGCCTCGTCGAGCAGTTATGCAACCGTAGGCGGGAGACCCAACACTGCTCAGTCGTGGAGGGTTCCAGAGACAACCGGCCAACACTGAAACGAACTAGGACAGCCTGATGTCAAACATCTGTCCAAAAATTCTCCAAAGACTGCCAACGCTTTCGACTTAGCAATTCCATTTCCCAGAGCGTATCTTAGAGGAATGATCAGAGACGTACACCGAACATACAGCTCAAAGAGTTTTCATTCCCAGAATTGTGTATAATGGGAACAAGTGGACACCCTCTCCATGCCCAACAACAGAGGAGTGGATCGTTACACCTGGCTCATCCCCACATTGGAATAATCAGGAGCCACTGAAGATGGTTTTGTGCAAGAATATTTAGCACCACCGGAAACTGGCCGTGACAGTGTTCAGTTATTTTTCAAAGCAGGTACATATGCACATACGGTAATATATATGCTACGACCTGATAAAAATGTTTATGTAATAAGCACACACGTACACACACACACACACACACACACATGCTCATACATACAAAAGCCTGGCAAGATGATGACTAAAATTGATGACTGTGATAGTAACTGAGTAGGGGAACGGTATTTTAATTTTGTATCTGTGTTTTCAAAATGTTCTACAGGGTTCAGGTGTCATAGGACCGCTCGGACCATGCAGGTTGCCAATGTGGAGGGGCTGCAAGAAAATGCATATCACCCCGCTTGCTGAGTGTCCAAACGGGCTTATATTTCTCTCTTAACAGGACAGACACTGAGATCAGATGCCCCTGGGAGACCGTCTTGCCCATCCGGGGCATGTGCATCTCCAAAAAAACATAGGTGTTTCCAATGAAAAGAGACAGCCCACAACCAGAAAAAGAAATTAAATGCTTTGCTCAGGAAACGTCTCCATCTCCAAATACTAATCATTGAAGTAGGGCGACCTGCTGGTTTATGTTGCTTGAGGACTGACTATAAAATAGGCTGGTTCTATAAAGTTACCAGTAGGTTTTAATAGGAAAATAAAACTACAGTAGTTACACTGGGCTATCTAATGTCTAATCTTTGGTTCCTTTTTGATATCATTTCACGTTGTTTGACTACCCTCGGAGGTGGAATTCAGGATATAGGTAAGGCAAGAAGGAGACTTTAGGCAGAATCTTTACATTCACTCAAAATCATTTTTTTTCTATTATTTTTCTCTCTTGCAATAGGATTAGAGGAACTTTTGTCTGTTCTCTCACTTCTAGTCCCTCTGTCTACGCCTTTCCTGAATAGCTTCCCCCAAGAGAGGAGGCGAGCGCCTGTCACTACTCAGAGCCTGCGGTGGTCACTGGGCCATTACTAGTGGGTAGAACTAGTACATCCCTTCACTCCCTGCATCCATGAACGTATCCCTCTTCCCAATTCCTATGTCACATTGTTCCTTTGCTCAATTCTTTGCCCACTACTGGATCTGCAATGCCATCCTTGCCCAGGTAGCTCCGTGGATAAGCGGACTGAGAGACAGCTCTGCAGGTGCAGCCATTCTGGATTTGAGGAAATGGGAGAAGGCAACCCCGTTTACTTTCTCCTGGGCTGAGGACCTGCTCTCCTACCCAGCTTTTATCAGAGAAGGCTTTCATTTGGGGGTTTTATGGTACTTGTCGATCATTAAGCAAGTTTGCACTTTGACCTCATTTGATTACTGTTCCTCATATATGACTTGGCTAAACACCCAGGCGTGGGGCAGCTGGGATGAGCTGGAGGACTTACCTTCATTTGAGAGCTCACATCGGAACACCTGATCGTGCCAGGTACAGTGCCAGGTGCTAAATACACAGGAAGACCCCACCCTTGCCCTTGAGGGTCAAGCTCATGGGAGGAGGCAATACACAGGCAAATATAAGACACCTAATAATAAATACAATGCTATGTGATAAATATTATGTCAGAATGTACAAAGTACGAGGGGGTGGAGGGACAGATTCAATTGTGACAGGGGGGATTTGGAAGAGACGGGAATGGCTCCATAGAAGTGACATTTAAGCTGCATCTTAAAGAGTGAACAGAAAAGCAAGCAAAAGAGATTAGAGCCCAGGGAATAGTATGTGCAAAGAAAAAGGTGTGATTTCCAGGAGTGCTAAAACGGAGGCTTTTGGGGTCATGGTAATTTTCTTATTCATTTGCAAATGAGCTCTTCATAAATTAAGACTATCATTCCTTTGTCAAGTAGTGTTGTAAATTAGAGACTAAATCTGTGGTAGTGTGTGGAGTAGGTTGTGGTGGGGGAAAGCTGAAGATAAGGCATGTGTTAGGGGTTGCTCATCCACTTGGAAGCAATGATGACCCAAAGCAGGTGGGTCACAGCAAGAATGCATCCCACCCAATGTGTCCAAAGTCACACCTGGGCATGTGGCAAAAGTGGAAGTCCAACCAGAAAGTGAAGCTAGTGCATCTCCACACAGTGTTCTTTGTCCTACCTCAAAGAGGGTGCAACCTGGAAGGGTCTCAGGTAATGAGATGGTTGGCGACCCGAATGGCTACCTGTGGAAGTTTTAAGAGAAGAAATATGGAGAGTTTGAAAAGAAATGTGTTCTTTACAGCTCCCACTGAAGCCCTGCTCTTCTGATGGAATTCCATGTACTGAACTTTCAGTTTGAGGAAGCCCTTCGTAATCAGGGTTTGTTTTTCAAAATATGCTGGTCCATTAACATGGGCTTCATGGAGAAGACAGAATGAAATCTGGTCTCCAAGAATAAGTGGTATTTGTTGGATGGGTGGGTGCTATGGTCTGAATGTCTGTGTCTCTCCAAAATTCATGTGTTAAAATCCTAAACCCCAAAGGTAATAGTATTAGGAGGTATGGCCTTTGAGAGGTCTTACATAGGCAGACCAGACACCCTGTTTTAAAAAGGACAGAAAACAACAGTACTGCCCTGTTTCAAACGGTAGGTATGGTCAGCCTACTGACACCTTAAATTTAGCCCAGTGACACTAGGCTGCCTATACGTACCATTTGAAACAGGATAGTGCGGTTGTTTCCTGTCTCATTTAAAATGGTACTGCTGGTCAGCCTATTACACCATGAGGGTGAAGCCCTCATGAATGCAGCTAGTGCCTTTCAAATGAGGCTCCAGAGGATTCCTCACCTCTTCCACCATGTGAGGACACAACTAGAAGTCTGCAGTCCAGACAAGGGCCCTCATTCAACCCTTCTGTGACCTTGACCTTGGACTTCCAACCTCCAAAACTGTGAGAGATCAATTTCTACTGTTTACAAGCTAGCCACTGGGTGATATTTTGTTATCGCAGGCTGAATGAACTAAGACAGGGAGGAAGAGATTGGCATGGCCATGCCAGGAAAGATTCCGTCACGCTTCTCCCAAACACCATCTAGGGTTACCATCCTTTCTCAGGAAAATCTTCTTTGGTTTCAAGTACCAGAAATCAACTCTGTGAAAAAGGGAAGATTTGTGGGATAGATAAGGGGGTGTCTCACAGATTATCACCTCAGTTCCAGCCATTTGCAAAGACTAAGTGGTTCTCTCTGAAACTCAGTTCTCAGAAACAGATCTGATTGGCTCAACTTGTTCACATGTTCAACCCTAGCCAATCAACTCTTGCTAGGAGTCTGGCTCCCATAGGGTAAACATAGCTGCTTTGAACAACTATCAAAAAAAGAAGGTCTGTGTAAACTGGAATACTCCCCAAATTCCTAGTCCTCTCATATGCTTAAGGTCCCTTCTAGCCTAGAGCTAAAGATTCAGCTAAAATCTGTGAGCAATTAGAAATCTTAATTCAGTGTGGAAAGTGGTGTTGTCAGATTCAGCAAATAAAAATACAAGATGCCCAGTGAAATTTGAATATGTAACAAAATAAATTTGGAACCCACTTATACTAAAAAAATGCTTCATTGTTTGTCTGAAATTCAAATTTCACTGGGCTTCCTGTATTTTATCTTCCAACCCTAGTGGAAAGGTAGTACTTCTGTGGGGCTCTGAATTCTTGACATTTCCAAAATAATGATCCTACCTCTGGGAATTCAAATGCCCAAGACAGATAAAGTTATAAGGGTTTTCAATATACCACCTTGAGGACACTGTGAGTGAAGCCAGCATCCTGAGAGCGCGAGATGGACCTGCATAATTATCAGTGAGTTTAAACTGCTTTGCTGCAGAGAGTCGGCTTATTAAATATGCATTTCAATTTTGGAGTGGTTGGCTGAAGAACCGGCATATCAACAGATGGGAAATCCCTCACTGTGGCCGTGACCTTTACCTGTCACAGGATCAAAGGCAGGAAGACATTGTCATACCTCCAGATGCCATTCTCTAGAGCCTTTGGACAGGACACATTGGGTTCCCATAGGGCTGGTCTGGGAAGGTGATGAGCCATGACGGCTACCTAGATGGCTAGATGACCTCTTAGCTTTAGTGGGTCCTTTCATGACTCACTCTTTCATCTCTGTGAAAACAATACAGTTCTTAGTGTTAAACAAACTCGGGTCCTGGTTTTCCTGCTACCTCTTAACAAGCTTTACGAGCTGGAGCAGATCCTAAAAGTACTCTGAACCTCAGTTTCCTCATCTGTTAATTGGTCATGAGAATATTACCCACCTTACAAGGTCATTGGGAGGAGTCAATGACTACTTAAGTGTAAGATTCTATGGGCCCCATTTTCTCAGACTTGCCCTAAACTCCTTTCTCCTTTTGTCTGAGTCTCCAAGGTCAGTCAATGATATCCTTCCAGCCACCTTAAAATGTGTGTCTTGTTCACAATCCTACTCTGAGCGTCCCCAGCCTTAGAGATTTGTTATCCCGTTGTCTCTACCTCTGGGCCAGCCAGCCTGCCGGCACCAAACCATAAATCATTTTATTAAATCAAGACATGTTATCCAGCCCCAGTGGGGCTCTCTCTGGGCTCAATAATCCTTTCAGTCTTCCCCCGGGGGACCCATAGCTTCCAGGTTTTATGACGACCACAGAGGCTGGTGTTTCATTTTCATATTGCACACGTGACAAGGAAGAGGAACAGAGAAGAATGGATCTACACCTTGGAGTTTTATCTCACCCCAACAGAAAGAAATGCTCTAGGAAATGCTGAAAAGACTGCTTTCGTGAAGAATATTCTGAAGTTTGGGCGTCCGTATAGCCCTGCTTCGGGACCTAGGTGGCAATGTCCTCCCCTGTGCCTTCGCACACTGACAGAACACTCAGTGCGCTACTAAGCATAAAACAGACTCTGCAGCCACCGGATGGTGACCGTGACCTTGTGACTGGGGACCCTCTTCTGTGCCCCAGACAGAGCTGGGAGCTGAGGGTCCCAACCCCAGATGCACCAACAAAGACTCTCTCCTTGACCAAACTTTAGTCAGGGTCCCTTGCGCTCTCTTCTCCACTAGGTCTCAAGGTCAGCCCCCTCCCATCATTGGCCTGTCCAGCCCAGGTTCAGCAAAGAATTCTCTAAGGTGTCCCCGCACCCAGGATGTCACCCAGGATATCTGATTCGCTTCCTCCTCTCCTCCCTTTGATGTCTACGGAGATCCTTGGGCTGCCTATAGCAAGAACCCCCTACCTCTGACATTTCTTCTGGGTAAGTTTTCACCACTGACCCCCTCACTCTGTTCATTGGCTATAAATCCTCACTGTCTTCGTTGTATTCGGAGGTAACCCCCTTCTTTCTCCCCTATTGCAATATCCTCATTGCAAAAGTCTTAAAATCTCCCTTACCATTTTAACCAGTGCTGGCCTAATTATTTTTTAAGAGTTCATTCGCATCACTGGGCATCATTTTTCAGTTCTGAGGAGGCCCAGGCCCCACCGAAGGCCATGAATCAGAACCATGGACATGGTGCTAAGGTGCACTAGGATTGAGAACTATGAACCCAGAAGGTCTGCACGCATCTCCTTTGTGATGGAGGATCCAAGAGCTAGACTGAGGCTGGTGGGTTCATGAAGTCCCTCTGGCTGGCCTGACCTTCACTTCCGCCCCACATCAGACCTACTGCTGCCGGCAACAGCCTTCTTTGGCCACTCCAGCAGACTGCACCCCGGACACACTGTGTCACTCTTCCGTACATCTGCTACCTCCCTGAAATGTCCCCTCCTTGCCCACTGACTGCCAGGGAAAGATTAATTCTACCAAAGACCGCAGCTCAAGCATCGCCTTCTCTAGAAAGCCTTCCCAGTTCTTCTTTCCAAGGAAATAAGATCCCTCTCTCCTTTCTGTCCCCACCACCTTGTTAACCAGGTATCATCACACACCTGGGCCCCTTCCTGTCATGTCTCCAGGCCTCACAGCGCATAAAGCGAACCACAGCATGGCTGATGTCATGAGAACCAGCCAAAGAGCTCCCCGCCACCGCACGGGCTGAGGACACAGTAGGATGTGATATTTGTGTTGACAGATGCTAGATTTTCAGAAATTACCCACATGGAATTAATACTGGCACATGAGAACATAATAACAAAAGCTTCTCATCAGGGGAAATGCAACTTATGATATCTGGCAGAAAACTGCAAATTGGATGAACCTAAATATTGAACACATAAACTGTTGATCTCATCAAGTATTAAGAATCCTACAACACAGAGCATTGAATTTGCAAAAACCCTGGACTAGCAATGAATCCAGCCACTTTCCAAGTGCCTGTACAAGACCCTTCATTCCTCGGGGTGTCGGTGTTCTCGTCTATAAAATGGGGATTGTAAGACTTTGCCCACTTCCATCAATAGGTTATTTTAGTTATTAAATAAAGCCTAGAAAGCACATTTCCTTTAACTGTGAAGCCTTATACAAATATAAAGAAGTTTAACATTCCTATTAATTACTTCTACTTTTCTTTTTCTTCAGTTGGTAGCAACACTTTTATATTCATATGAAACAGATCGAGATGTCCATTCAGAAATAATTAAGAAGAAAGGTTTATTTTAGAAACACTGTGGGATGTTGTTGGAGAGATGGTGTATGTCTTCTTTCTTTCTTTCTGGAAATAATATGCAAATGGATTTATGTTGCTAAGCTTCTGCCATACAAGCTGGAATACAAAATATCTTGCACCTGAACAAAACAGTTCTGTTTCAAGTGTAAATAACAGCCCAGGGGAAAGAAGAGCTAAAGAGAATAAGGATGGTACAACCCCTGATTAAAACTGAAGTTTGGAAAGAGTTCAGGGTTCAAAGCAGCTGGTATGTACTATAGGTATATTTACTGACATGTTTGGTTCTCCTCCGACTTCCTTACCCATCCTCTGTCCCTGTATAAGTCAAATCTTTCCTTTTTGACAAATAAGCCCACCTGCCCCACTTCCCAGCTGGAATCACTGCAAGTACATCCGGCCCCAGATATTTAACTGAGACCCTTGCGGGACGGCCCAATGCCCTTGGCCACTTTGAATACCAAACAGAATCTGGGCAGGCCAGCTTCAGCGTCTCTTTCACCACATCCTTTAGGTAAGTGGCATCTGCCTTACATTAGAGAAGAGAAGAATTTTCCTGGCTGAGAACATCTCCAAGCCAGGCTCCCTTGGGGAAAAAAAAAAGCCTGCAAAATCCACCCTCACAGCGAAATCTGAGGACGCTGGGCCAAGTCATTAGATGGGAAATTCTGAAGCCAAGAAAGGG
This sequence comes from Craseonycteris thonglongyai, assembly GCA_004027555.1. Lineage (NCBI taxonomy): Eukaryota > Metazoa > Chordata > Mammalia > Chiroptera > Craseonycteridae > Craseonycteris > Craseonycteris thonglongyai. The sequence continues at coordinate 6,109 of PVKE010003042.1, read as the reverse complement.
GAGACAAGCAGCTGAGACGTGGCTGACATCTTGACTGTTAAGCCTCTCACACAGCGCCAAGAAGTTCGGCTTCTGCTCACGTGACCCTGATCCTGTGACCGGCAAATGTGAGCCATCTGGGGGTCAGACCAGGAGAGTGGCGGGGTGAAGCAGCTTCGAGGCCTCTCAGCCTCTCCGCAGTCACAGTTACAGAAGAAAGAGGGCCACTAAGAACCCTTAGAGACTAGCAGCTACGATTTATTCAAGAGTACCTGCCGGCCCTGGGATGAGGACTGGGCAGCCTCGCAACAGCCATTGAGCAGAGTAATTATCATCCCCATTTCACAGGTGAGGAAACTGAGACTCAGAGACACCAAACAACTGGCCTGAGGTTGCATTGATAATGAATAGCACAGACAGGATTCGAACCCAGACACACTAACTGCTGAGCCCACACTTCTAAGGGCGTGTAGTCTGTCTCCCACAGGGAAGATGGTGGCAGGGAATAGGAAAGGGAGCAGAACTAGGTCCCAGGCCTGCCCAGCTCAGGCGCTCCTGCCTATTCAAAATACAGTAGACTCTCCATTAACTGGCACCCATGCTGGATAAACATCGTTGTATCTCCTTGGTTTTCTTGCTGGACGCACACACCTGTGTGTACACGATTACACAGCCAGGAAATGAACACATGTCCCCTCCCCACGCACGCCGCTTTGAATGTCTGCCTTTTATGCGTGTGCATTTGCAGCATATTCTTTGGACACTGTGAGCTCAGGGGGTTGAAAAGCCAGAGTTGGGGTTCAGGGCTACCTCCCTGTGACCGCATCAGAGGACTCGCTGTCTCCAGCAGGTGAAGAACACAGGTTATCTGAGCAACCAGGTAGCTACCCACGAATTCCAGGGCTGGGCTGATCCCCAGGAAAGGGTCCGAAGTTCGTGGAGGGACTTAATCCCAGTCCAGCCTGGGCCTGGGCCTGCCCCCAACCCCCTTCTCTGCAGCTGGGCGATACTGGGGAAGTTGTGGCCACTGAACTCAAGAGCAAAAAGTGGTCGGCTTTTCCAGTCAGCTGGCAAGCAAGTTCTGCTAGTGGGGCAAACATGTCCCTGACATACAAGCCTGGGGTCTCATTTGTAAAAAATAAAAACTCCAAGAAGAGCAGGGGGAACACAGATAAAAGATTGGCTAGCACAGCGGAGCGGGCGATAGTGTTGGAGAAAGGAGCGGGTCAAAGAAGCCATGCATTCTAGGTGGGGGACTGGGGCACCCCAGGTACAACTCAGAAGGGAACGCGCTCTGAACGGGAAACGTGCCCCAGATGGCAGCGGGAAGCTGGACGCAATGGGGTCCTGTCTTCAGAACCTCATCGGAGGGCCCTGTGTGGAGGCTTCTGAAGCAGACAGGAGGTGGCTCAGCCCAAATACAAGTCCCAGGGGTGCAGTGGCATCAGGCCAACCCCTGAGCAGCCCGTGTGGGACACATCACAGGAGAGCAATTGGGAGACTCCACCATCACACTCCTCCTTGCTCCTGAGCCCGGGGGAGGAGCTTAGACCCCAGGTCAGGGCTTCAGTGACTTCACAGTATTGAGATCATCGTCATCATCTTCATCATCATCATCATCATCGAGTTTAATACTTATAAACGAAGATTCACTGGGAGCATAGAATGTGCTGTTCTAAACCCTTGCACATAGTAACTCATTTAACCCATCTACAAAATGGAGATAATGTAGTCATGATATTCACCACACATGCATATTAAATAAGACGGCATATGTGAAGTTGACGACAAGGAGGATGGCGACAGCGGTGATGATGAGGCGCCCACGATAGGGGTGGCAGCAGTGGTGGTAGTGGTGGCTGCGATGGTGATGGAGACGGTGGTGGGAGTGGGGGTGATGGTAATATGCCTCATAGTGCAGTGGGTAAAGGCATGGACTTGGAGGTACACGGAGACCTGGATTCAAATCCACTACTTATTCACCATGTGATCTTAGGCAGTTAGCTGCTATGAGCCTCCGTTTCCTCTTCTGTGAAACGGGAATAATACCTCCCTCATGGTGTTGTTGGGAAGAGATAACACATGTCAGTTTCTTAGCATGGCACCTGGCACTGGACACACTTTGGCTACTATGGAGGAGGGCGGTGGCGACACCAGCAGCAGTGACAATGGCAAAGACGGTGTTCCCGGTAGTCACCAAAGATCTTCTCCACAGCAGATGGCTCGGTCCCCAAGCACGCTCCACACAACTTTTCCAGCAGGCAAAACCTTCCGAGCCTTTGCTTTGAGAAGATGTTTTTAATGGGCTACGTTTTGTCCCAGGTACTCAGGAAGCCCTTGCACGCTGACCACGTGAACCATTAGCAAGTGCCACTCACTTACCCATTAACCAAGCTGGCTCTAGCTAAGCTGAGAAACAAAAGTTATCTCTGAAGTTAGTGTGTCACCTTCTTACTCCGGGCCCGGGCACCCTGTGGCGTTAAGCTGACCCCTAGTCTTCTGGAACCCCAATTGTTTTGCCCCATCTTATTTCCCCTCCCAGACCCACATTAAACTCCCAGACCATTGCTTTTACCTTTCCATGTCTAGTCAACGTTTGCCGTTTGGGGTCCTATGACCTCCAAGTTAATAATAATAATAATAATAGCTTAGATGTATTGTGTGCTTATTATGATCCATGGGCCAGTTTATTTAATCTTCACAACCACCCTGTGAGGTGGGTGAAATTATTATTAGCCCTTTTACAGGTGAAGATACTAATATTGTTTTTGACAGAGAGATGGGGGAGGGCCCAGAGCAGTCTCCATAGTTGTAAATCATCAGTTTTCAACATAGTTTCATTCTACACAGGTGGGTCTGGGGCTGCACAGGGTGGGAACTGGGCCCGGGGCCCCCTGCATGGGAAGCTTACCCCTGTGGGAACTGAATTGGGGGCTTCCTACATGGGCGGCACACCCCAGTTCAGCATATGGGTCCACATAGGCTAGGACCAGGACTCGATCCTCAGACTCAGGGGCTGTAAGGTGAGCATTCAACCCAATGAGACATCCTGGCAACCCCAACAATGCGACTACTCAGAAAGGTCAAGTATCTTTTCCTAGGTCGCACAGCTGATGAACTGCAGAGCCAGTTTCTGATTTTAGGCATGTTTGATCTTGGAGGCCAGGCTGCGTCTACCACGGGACGCTGCCTTGCAAGGACTTAATCCACAGGCGTGAGAGAATTGCAGAGCCAGGATGAAGGCAACGCTGTTGGGGGAAGAATGTACTTGGCTGCTTCTCAGATTCCCCCAGACAGGGAGCTGTCCACCACCAGCTCCTCTCTAGACATTGCCCTCACTTTACCATGGTGCAATTGTCAGGGCCACTCTGAACCTTAGGAATGAGGTTACCAAAACAAGCTTTCTGAGAAGACAGACTTTAAGAAACAATAGTGCAGCATTCCACTTCTAGGATTTTATCTTTCAGATCTACTCGCACGTGTGTGAGCCAACATAGTCACAACGTTACTCATTGTGTGTTATGGCAAAAATGTGGAAGCAAACCATAAATCTCTCATTGGGGGGTGGCTAGATAAATTGTGCAATAGGCGTATGATGAACTACTCTGCAGCCACACAAAATAAAATAAAAAGGAAGCTCTATCTGTAGGGCATAGAAGGAATATATATGTAGGATGTGAATCTCTACAACACACTGCTCAGTAAAAAAACAAACTACATGTATGTTACACTGCCACTGATCATATTTTCCAATGTCTAAGAGGCCCTGATGTATAAGATGACTTCTACTTTTCTAACCCAACAGTAAGAAATCAATGCATAGGTTACTCCCGTGTATAAGACAACCCCAGTTTTTGGCCTAACATTTTTAAATGAAAGTATCATCTCATGTGTGAAAAAAATACGGTATGAACATATAGGGGGAGGACAATAAATATAGGTGTTTCCTCGTATAAGCCTGCATGACCTCTAGAAGAACACAGAAGAAATGGGGTGCCATTGGTGGCTTTCAGAAAGGGATCCAGGTGGCTGGGAGACAGAGGTGGGGCAGGGGCTTCTTGCTCTATCCTCTTACGTACCTTCTAAATTTCAGTACCTATACCAAAATAAATTGATCTACCATACATGAATACACGTATACATATCAATAACCAGAAGGGAATGGTCATGCCACCTCAATGAAGTCACTAGACATGGCATCAGAGAGCTGGAATTTGATTATCATTTCGGACACCATGGACTTAAAAAGCTACTTGAGGGCATGAGAGGAGAACGCCGATAACTGCCTGGGAAGGGCCTTGTGAACGGAGGGGAATCCACAGGGGAAACCCTGAGAAGAAACCTCAACTAAGAGAACCACACAACACGGAACACAAAGGTTAGAGAAAAAAGGGGAGAGCGGGCGAGGAAAAGGGAAGCAGCGGTTCGGGGACAGAGACTGGGAGCGCGGCCCGGGGCTGGCAAACACAAAGGGGGATTGGGGGACGACGGTCAAAGTGGAGCTGGATCGAGGGCGGGCTGGAAGCCGAGACCTAGGGAGCGTGGAAGCCCCACAAGACTGTGGACAATTTAACATCCGAACTCAAGGGACAGCACGCAGTGCCCTAATCAGATCACAGAGCCTAAAGGGGAACAGGGACTGTGGAGCAGGGCAGCGGCACTTCCCGGCGGGCGGGGTGAGAGCAGGGCACCAGCCCGCAGCAGCTCAGCACCCCTGATTTACGGAGGAGACTGACTGTGAGGGAGCGCCTTCTGAGGACAGGGCTCTTGGAGTGAGGGCTGGGCCTGAGGGGGCACAGCTGCATTGGACGTGCTTGGAGTGAACCCGGCGGTCTCAGCAGAGCCGGGAGCGTAGAGCGGCTGCCGCCGGAGCTACGGCCTGTGCGCGCAGGGCTTTCGGCGCCCCGCCCACCGGGCCACAGCAGCACCGCTGCCTGCTTGCCAGCGCGCTACCGGGCTTTTGGTGCCCCGCTCACCAGGCCGCTGCGGCGACTCTGCCTGCGCGGAAGTGACTCTGCCTGCGCGGAAGTGCGGGGCTGGGCTCTCGGCGCCCCGCCCACTGGGCCGCTGCGCATCACTGCGTGCGCGCATGGGGCTTTCGGTGCCCCGCCCACCAGGCCGCCCCACAGCGCCGCTGCCTGCTCGCCGGTGCACTGCAGGGCTTTTGGCGCCCTGCTCGCCAGGCCGCCGCAGCACCGCTGCCTGCTCGCGGGACCGGCTTTCGGCGCCCTGCCCACTGGGCCGCGGCAGCGCTGCAGCCTGCTCGCGAGCGCGCAGCTGGGCTTTTGGCGTCCCGCCCACCGGGCCTCTGGGGCGTGGCGGACCGCGCGCGCAACTGGGCTGCCTGCCGGGCTGCCTGCCGGGTCTCCGCGGTGTCATTGCCTGTGCGCGGGACTGTGCGGCCGACCAGGGCCTCTGCCAAGCCCCAGCCCATCCAAGTGCTGCCCTGCGGGCGTGCCTTACAGATACGATTGAAGGAGGGGCAGCCAGGAGGAGGAAAGACCAGAGCTCCTGCGCCCCACCCCCACTGAACCACCAGCCGCCCTGCTGAAAGAAGAATCTGCTATTGTGTCTCAGGCCCGCCCTAGCTCCTACTCACATGCCCCCACCCCTGGCCACACCTTTACTACCCTGCTATCTAACACCTAAGACAGCCACCTGAAGTGCCCCAGGACCCAGAAGCTGTCTGCTTCCCCCAACCCTCTCCCAAAATCTCCTCCCACAACTGAGTCCAAAAGAAAAAAAAAAGAGAAGCCCATCTGCTAGGCAAACCCCCAGAGGGAAAACAGACTCATGCCTAAAGCAAAAAGAACCACATCAAACACAATGCACACCTCAGAATCCAAAACCCCTCCAGAAGATCAGGGGCAGTCTTTAGTAAAGGACCTTGCACACTTGGAATCAAATCTAAGTGAAACAGAATTCAGGGCGGCATTAATCAAGACACTCAGAGAGCTCACTCAATGCTGGCAAAGTACCCAGACACAGTTAAATGACCTCAACAAGAAATTTTCTGAGCAAAATGAGTACTTTACCAACAAAATTGAGAAGCTAGAGCAGAACCAAAAGGAACTCCTTGAAATGAAAGGCATCGTGGGAGAGCTGAAAAAAGAACTGACCAGCATAGGAA